>JAPFFP010054068.1:0-29395 GCA_026153255.1 Solanum medicagineum | reverse complement strand
CCAAAGTCAATGTCCCTATCAGGAGATTGACAATATGGCCTAGGAAAGCCACGAACTTAATCTAGAATTCACATTTTGAGAATTTTGCATACAACTCATGGTCCTTAAGTTTTTGGAGGACAATTTTGAGGTGATTTGCATGCTCCTCCTCATCTCTGGAATACACCAAACTGTCGTAGATAAACACAATCACAAAGATGTGAAGAATTGTCTGAACACTCTATTCATCCAGTCCATGAAGACTACAGGTGTATTTGTCAAACTAAAGGACATGACTAAGAACTAAAAATGGCCATATCTAGTCCTAAAGGCGTCTTTGGAATATCATATTCCCTCAATTTCAACTAACGGTAGCCAGATTTGAAGTCTATCTTTGAGAAAAAAGAGGCACCCTGAAGTTGGTCAAAAAAATCATCTATCCTTGTGAGAGGATACTTATTCTTTATGGTGACCTCGTTCAGTTGCCTATAATCAATACACATTCTGAGAGACCCATCTTTCTTTCGTACAAATAGGACAGGTGCATCCCAAGGAGAAAAACCCTGCCTTATGAAGCCTTTCTCTAACAAATGTTTCAATTATTCTTTCAACTCTTTCAATTCAGTGGGGTCCATCCTATAAGGTATAATTGAGATAGGTTGGGTATCGGGTAGAACATCAATCCCAAAGTCAATCTCCCTATTAGGAGGGACTCCAGGCAGAATCTTAGGAAATGCTTTTGGAAACTCATTCATAATCGGGACTGACTCAATAGTAGAAGACTCTACATCATCAGATTTCACTCTCACGGGTGATAGATACAACCCTTAGCAATCATCTTTTTGGCTCTAAGATATGAGATAAACTTTCCCCTAGGTGCAGTAGAATCACCCTTCTACTCTAGAACCGGTTCATTTGAAAATTGAAACTTAATGGTTCGGGCTCTACAGTTAATGGAGGCATAACAGACGTTAAGCCAATCAATGCTAAGGATCAAATCAAAATTAGTCATATCTAACTCAACCAAATCAATGATAGTATCCTTATGATTGATTATACTACACAAGCTCTATTGACTCTCTCAGCATGAATAGACTCACCCACTAGAGTAGAAACATCAAAGGGTTCAAGAAGACTCTCAAGGGTTTTATCATATCTACTGGCCACATAAGGAGTTACAAAAGATAATGCTTCAAACATGCATAGTCTCAATAGACAAAATCAATTCATGGAACAAGCTTAAAATAGACGTTCATGCACAGTTAATCAAGACTTGGTAAAACCCCAACATGATTTATGTTCATATTTCATAATAAGAGATACCCATAGGTAATACAACTTGAAACATGCAATTTTCATAAAAAAGAGAAGGTTGGGCTCCATGGGTGAAAGGACCCATGGATGAAAACCCACATATCTTAAACCTTGAATTCCATGAAATGAACTTTTGAAGTAGACTTAATGCTTGAATTGTGTCCTTGAGTTCCAAAATTGAGCTTGAAGAACGTAGAGTTGAATGAGAGAATTGATAGAGTCTTAGAGAAGTTTTAGAGGGGGCTTTGTGAGCTATAGAGTTGAAAATTGTCTAAGAATGGGAGATTTCACGTTTAAGTGGGCATGGGGCTATGACCCCAATGCCCTTGGGAAAAATAATAAAACCAAGAAAAATGTTACACTGGTCCGTGCCCCAGGTGCGACGCGGACCAGTCATGGTTCAGCAAACACACTAGTCCGCGCCCGAGGTGCGTCGCGGCCTGGGCACTAATAGACACTGGATAAGGAAAATTAGCAAATATTATTTTTCACTATGGATCTTCTAAAATCTGGGTTATACCCAATTCCCACTCAATTTTTCCCCCTGATCAAGAATACAAAGTCAGATTTTCAAAGTCACGCACAAATTTTGAGATATATGGAAATTACGATGATGCGACATTTCGAAGCACATAAGGGGTGTTTCGTATCTCCTCCTTGGGACTATTCATCCCCAAATATCAAAGAAACATGCATAAGAGAAGTAATTATGAAGATTTCATCTTGATATGAATTCCAAAAATGCACTTAAACATCATTTTTCAAAAAGTCTCAACATGAATGTAAAAAATCACATAAATTTGTTACCATAAACATGAATGCATGCACAATGACATGAGGGCTAAAACTTAAGACTTGAAATCATATAGGGGACTTAAGTTATTACCTTCGGCTTGAGTAAAGTGGAAGAGATATGGGTATCACTTTTTCATGTCTACCTTGGCTTCCCATGTGGCACTTTCAACTTGTTGATTCCTCCAAAGGACCTTGACGGAAGCTTCATCCTTGTTTCTCAACCTCTTCACATGTATATCCAAAATTTCCACTGGGACCCCCTCATAGGTCAAATTCTCTTCCACAACACCCACAATCTATAAGGGCACTATAGCACTTGGGTCACCCACACACTTCCTCAACATGGACACATAGAAGACCGGATGAACCATATTCATCTCCATAGGCAATTTGAACTCATATGCAACCTTATTAAAACTCTATATGGACCCACAAACCTTGCGCTCAATTTCCCTTTCTTGCCAAACCAGACGACACCCTTCATCGGTGAGACCTTCAAGTAAACCCAATCTTAAACTCAAGATGTTGTTCTTCTCACATTAAAGTAGGACTTTTGTATACTTTGGGTTGTCTTCAATCTCTCCCTTATCAACCTCACCTTCTCCAAGGCTTCCATAACCAAATTCGGGCATAACAAAGCCATCTCCCCTACATCGAACCAATTAACTAGGGATCTACAATGCCTACCATATAAAGCTTCAAAGGGAGCCATGCCAATGCACTTGTGCTAGCAATTGTTGTAAGAAAACTCAATAAGTGGAAGATGTTCATCCCAACTACCTTTAAACTCCAAAACATAAGCCCTAAGCATATCCTCAAGAGTTTTAATAGTCCTTTCACTTGACCATTTATTTGAGGGTGAAAAGTCATACTAAGCTTGAACTTGGTACCAAAACCTCTTTTGAAGGACCTCCAAAAGTGAGAAGTGAATTAAGCACCACGATCCGAAATGATGGACAAGGGAACCCCATGCAATCTAACCAACTGATAAATATACAACTTGGCATAATCATCGGCACTATAAGTAGTTTTGACGGTAAAAAGTTCCCCGACTTTGTCATTCAATCCATAACAATGCAAATAAAGTCAAAGTGTTTCCAAGTCTTAGGCAACCCAACCACAAAATCTATGTTGATCTTCCACTTCCAAGTAGGAATTTCTATTTCTTTGGCTAGGCCACCCAGCCTTTGATATTTGACTTTCACTTATTTCGCAATTGTGACATCCGAATACAAACTTGGCAATATCCCTCTTAATACCACCCCACCAATACACCTCCCTCAAGTCTCTATACATCTTTGTGTAACCGAGGTGAATAGAATAAGATGAATTATGGGTCTCCTTCAAAATCAACTCTCTCAAGTCATCAACATTAGGCACACACAACCTACATTGGTACCTAAGGGCACCTCAATCAAAGAAGATTTAAAACCATAAACAACCACTACACCACCATTTTCAACTTCATCTAACCTAACCCCCAACCTAATCAATCAGTTAGCTTCTTTAAACCTCCTTGCCACCAACATCAATATGAACTAGGCTACCCATGGGCACTCTACTTAGAGCATCAGCCACAACATTAGCTTTGCCGGGATGATAATGCACACTCATATCATAATCTTTAAGAAGCTCTAACCACCTTCTTTGTCTCAAGTTAAGATCTTTTAGTGTGAATACTTATTGGAGACTTTTGAGATCCGTAAACACATCAACATGAACCCCACACATGTAGTGATGCCAAATTTTCAAAGCAAACACCAGGGCCGCCAATTCAAGATTAGGGTGTGATAATTCCGCTCATGCACCTTAAGTTTCCTAGAGGCATATGCTATCACCTTGCCATTTTTCATGGAAACACACCCCAAACCAATTCTTGAGGCATCACCATAAACTACAAACCCTTCCAACCCTTTCGGTAGAGCCAAGATAGGAGCGGAGACAAGGTTATCTTTCAAAGATTGAAAATGCTTTCCACATTCATCGTTCTAAATAAATTTTTCCTTCTTTTGGGTTAACTTTGTCATACGGAAATCAATAAAAGAAAAATCATTCACAAATCTCTTTTGCTAACTCGTCAAACCCAAGAAACTACTAATATTCGACAGAGTCAAGTGTCTAGGCTAATTTCTTATCACCTTCGTCTTCTTAGGATCCACCTTAATGCCATCACCTGACACTAAATGTCCTAGAAAAGCAACCTGCTTCAATGAAAATTCACAATGTTCATATTTAGCAAACAACCTCTTATCCCTTAATATTTGCAACACCACCCTCAAGTGATTCATATGCTCTTCCTCGCTACGAGAATAAATCAATATATCATCAATAAATACCACCACAAATATATCAAGGTAGGGTTTGAAGACCCTATTCATTAGATCCATAATTATAGCCGATGCATTAGTCAAGCCAAAAGACATTACCACAAATTCAAAGTGCCCATACATAGTCTGAAAAGCTGTTTTGGGAATATCACACTACCTTTATTTGGTGGTATCCGGCCGATGATCAATCTTACAAAAGTGACTAGCCCATTGTAGTTGATCAAAAAGTTCATCAATCCTTGGTAGAGGGTACTTGTTCTTTATGGTAACCCTATTAAGTTGTCGGCAATCAATGCATATTCTAAGGGAACCATCCTTTTTCTTCACAAACACCATCGGTGCATCCCAAGGTTACTTGATACGCCTTATGAAACCCTTCTCCAACAAATCCCTCAATTGATTCTTCAACTCCTTCAATTCAACTTGTACCATGCGACATAGGTTGTGTATTAGGAAGGAGGTTTATACCAAAGTCTATTTTCTTTTCGAGAGGAACATGGGGAAGCTCATCGGGAAAGACATCAAAAAACTCATTCACCTTTACAACCGAATTAATAGGAAGGACCTTAGACTCAACATCCCTAACCCTCACAAGATGATAAATGCAACCCCTAGAAATTAAATTTTGGGCTTTAAGACAAGAAATGAGTCCACCCTTGACCACCACATTATGAATTTCCCATTCTAGGATGGGCTCATTAGGTTATTGGAATATAACCTTATGGGTTATACAATCAATAGAAGCATAATATGTATGTAACCAATCCATCCCAAGAATAATATCAAAATACACCATATCTAATTCAACAATATCACAAGGCAAAACCTTATGCAATATGAACATAGGACAATTTATATAGACTCTTTTAGAAACAATGGACTAATCAACTGGGGTAGACACTTCATAAAGTTCACATAATAATTCAGGATTCATATGAAGCTTTTTAGCAATAAAAGGAGTAATGAAAGAAAGAACGGCACCTGGATCTATCAAAGCATACACATCATAATAAAAAACCTTTAACATACCGATGACAACATCGGACACCTCATCCACTCCTTACCTTCCTTGGAGGATAGAACCTATTTTTGCTTGGAGCACCCCCTTGTTGGACTCCCTTTTCCCTTTGACCCGCATTAGCACCTTAGCTTTGCGGACGACCATCTCTACCTTTGTTTTGAGCATTAGGGCAATCAACAACCTTATGACCCACTTCACCTCAACCATAACAAGAATTAGAGTTTCTCAAACATGGGTCACCATGGTTTCTACCACATCTTTGACACTTAGGATTAGACAATCCACCATTACCACCTTCGAATCTTGGGTTATCACTAGCAAATCTCTTGTTAGGAGCACTTGAAGACCTTTGGCCTTGGAACTTGTGGCCCTAGGGGAACTAACCACCCTTAGAACCTTGGAGACCACCTTCAAATCAAGCCCTCTTGAACTTCACACTTCTTGTCTTTCTAAGTTTTTCCTCCTCAAGTTGTTCGGCATATGCCATGAGCCAATACAAATCCATATCACTCACTAGCATGACGGTACGAGACTCTTTATTAACCAAATCGGACACTCTCGACACAAATTTGTTCATTCTAGCTCTAGGGTTGGCACGTGGAGTATACTTGGAAAGCTTGTTGAACTTGAGGGCATACTCCCGCACACTCATAGAACCTTGCTTGAGGTTCATAAACTCCATCATCTTAGTCTCTCTTAGCTCAATAGGGAATAACTGGCTGAGGAAGGCGGCTTTGAACTCCTCCGAAAGAATAACATCATCATCTCTCCTCTCCAATTTCCATTGAGTAAACCAAATTTGGGCCATATCTTTGATTTGGTAGGACGATGACTTCACTTTATCCTCTAAATTGACCCCCATGATAGATAGCACCTTATACATCTCATCGATGAACTCTTGAGGATCCTCTTCTAGCTTGGACCCATGAAACTCCAGTGGATTCATCCTTGTGAAATCCCTCACTCTTGAGGATAGAGTGGGAGCATGAGGAACTTGGGCCCCTTGGTTCATTTGATTGGTCATAGCACGGGCCAACATTGTGATGGCATCCCGGAATGTATCTTGGGCTATCCCTCCATTTTGAGGAGCTTGAGGAGCGAGAGGGGCCAATTGCTCCTCGGATGTACGAGCTCTCCTGAGCCTTCCTCTTTGTATTGGAATGATCTATAAAAACAAAAATCTTTCATTAGAGAGGAAAGCCTTATCTTTACATCTAAATCATGACATAGATAATGAAGAAGGGAATCAATTCCTAAAATGCCTCATAGCCTCCTTTTCATAGTTGTGGTAGGCTTAACAACCATGAAAAAGACTCTAGTCGATGCGCTGTGGTGTATTTTTGAGGACCATTAACAACCTAGTGCTCTGATACCAAGCTTGTCACGACCCAGTCCTAGTACTTAAACGTGACATAGCAAATGGGGAACCCGAAGGGATCCCAAACAAGCCTCTTAGCATATCATTCACACATCCTAGGTCACATAAGCAAAATAAGCATTACCACGTGATATAATTAAAAAGAAAAGTGGGACTAAGGAAAGTCTTTGATAATCACAAAAGCATAAAAGAGTCAAGCTCATAGCATATCCATATGTAGTATACAACGTCACTTCTACTTTTAAATGGAGCGGGGGACAAGACACTCCCCAAGCTCACCCTCATAATAATAAGTATTCAACATAAGAAACAGTCTCAGCTCAACATGAAATAAGTAGATATTGTCCCCAGAATTTATGACTCACCAAAGCTTTGTCCGAGAACCGAACTAGCCATATGGAGGAGTATAATCAAAAGGAGCTCTGGTTCCTACATGGTGATATCATGTAGGTATAGGGTATGCATTAGTACATTTGATGTACTACATATGCGGGATGCAATGCAATAAAGCTATAAGTCATCATAGTCAAAATGCATACATAAGCAATAGATATAATCTCAATATGACATGTATGATCAATACTTCTAATAACACTGTAAGACATTCAACTTGCATAATACATAATATATATGTAGGAAGAGAACTTAACCGATATAGACCAAGTGAGCTACTACTTGGAATCCAAGGCATGACACCCCTTTGTAAGGTAATTGTAGCATGTCACCCCCTCCACAACGTGATCGAGGCATGTCACTCTCTTCACATGGTGTGGTCTACTTGCCATGGTAAATCATACAATGAATGATCTGAGACATGTCATCCCCTTGATAAGGTGTGGTATAACTAGATGGATAAACTAGAAAGCCATAACAGGGAATATATTAAATCCAATGGTGGCATATATTTTAGAGAATAAAGACTTTATATAAGGACCCCTTGAGTCGAGCCCCAATCTTAAGCCTCAATCGGTGCTAACTCTAATCCCACGGAATACTTGAAATAGTCATAACTTTAATAACAACATGCATACTTTTAAGAGATATGATAACATGACATGAGTAGCTCTATCACATGCTTGACCTCTACTAGTGAGCCTAACTTGAACATGAGGCAAAATAACAATCATGCTTGATCTCTCCACATGACATGATTGGCTTACTACAAGGTAAAATCTTGAAATAGAGCTCAATTTGTTACTTGCAACATCATGGACAGTTTTCATAAAATCAATACATGCTTGAAAGCCCTCAATTGTCATGAAGTCACTTCCTTGTAAATCATGTAATAGACCATCAATAACTTGAGAGAATTCTTGTCATGTCATTTTGTGGGTTAATGATACTTGTTCGAAATCATACAATTCAAGAGTACAACAAGATGAGTAAACTCAATGTAAATCAACCCACCAACATGGTAGTAAAACCCTTATGTAAGGTACCTTGATATCCATCACAAAATCTCATAATAGTTCATAGTTTCATAGCTTAAAGCATGCATAGTCTCAATAGACAAAATCAATTCCTGGATCAAGCTTCAAATAGATGTTCATGTATAATCCATCAATACTTGGTAAAACCCCAACATGATTTATGTTCATATTTCATAATAAGAGATACTTATAGGTAATACAATTTGAAAACATGTAATTTTCACAAAAAGAGAAGGTTGGGCTCCATGGGTGAAAGGACCCATGGATGAAGACCCACATACTTTAAACCTTGCATTCCTTGAAATGAAATTGAAGTAGACTTAGAGCATGAAATGAGTCCTTGAGTTTCAAAATTGAGCATGAAATCCTTAGATTTGAATGAGAGAATTGATAGAGTCTGAGAGAGGTTTTAGAGAAGGTTTTGTGAGCTATATAGTTGAAAAATGGCCAAGTATGTGAGATTTCGGGTTTAAGTGGGCATAGGGCTATGACCCTAATGCACTTGGACAAAGTACAAAAACTAAGGAAAATGGTACACTGGTCCGCGCCCCAGGCGCGACGTGGATCAACAAACACACTAGTCCGTGCGGACAAACACTGGATAAAGAAAAATTAGTGAAAATTATTTTTCTCTATGAGCCTTCTTAAATCTGGGTTATACCTATTTCCCACTAAATTTTTCCCCCTGATTCAGAATATAAAGTCAGAATTTTAAAATTACGCATGAATTTTGAGATATATGAAAATTATGATTATTGGGTATTTTGAAGCACATGGGGGGTGTTTCAAATATGTTGTCTATGGGATGATTTATGCAATATGAATGGTATATAGATTGTTTTGATCTATATGTGTTATATTTGTGATGAGATGTGATGTCACTTATTATGCTAAGGGCAGGTTAGTTGTAGTTGCTATATTTGTTGAATTCTAGCACTGATAAACTGCGAGAGGGCCAGGTGAAGGCTGGATATGGGTTGAAGCTAAGGGACAGATATGTGTACTCAGCTTGACTCTTGTTTGTATGGTGCCATAGCCTGAGGTTAATAAGATTCGATAAACTTATGAGATTGTTGATGACTATATGTGGTAGTGTGGATTGTTTTAATATTTGTCTTGATTGTGATAACCCTGATTGTTTAGATACTTTTGGTGTAGTTGTGACTCCTATGTTATTCTGAGTACTTACAACCATCTAGTTGTGATCTAATTATTTTGGTAGATGTGACTTATAACAACTTCTACATCATATAACTAATATTTTCGACTGGTAGTTATTATCCACTTGTTGAACTTACTTGTACTAAGAAGCACACTATATTTTGAGAATAGTAATCACTTATACCAATGACTGGACACTGTGACCTTGGCATGAAATATGATACTATTACATCTCAAGGGAGAAAGAAATGTGAATGTGATTCTGCAAAGAAATGTAAACTTGGTCCCACAAGATTCACTAGGCCATTCACGGTTGTAATACTATCTTTATAAAGTAAATCCTTGGGATTTCCATTTGCTTTGGAGATTACCATATTATCAGTGGGCTGACATATGATATGTGTTTTTGGTTGCCTAGTTATCTTTGTGGGTGGTCTGATCTGGAGGTTATGTGATGTTGAGAGACTTGTTGTTGGTTATAATCCTATCTATGTCTTGTGATCGTGTGACTATGATCCTAATGTTATGATGTTGTTAGTATGCCATACTCTGGTTTCATTCTAGTATAGATATGACTCCGTTGGGCTTGATAGTTTTAGATACTTATGATAGGACTATAGATACACACGTTTTACTCTAAATTATCTATGGTTAGGTGGATAATGGCATACTTGGACTGGTTAGGCATGACTTTACTCTAATTAGGGACATATATACTCTTGTATACTATTGTTACCCATTGTGTACTGGTTTTTCTCACCTGAGCTAGGGTTATTTGTCGCTATATAGGGGAGGTGATAGTTATGCTTATGTGGGTTGTATGACTTTTCTCTTCAGTCATGATATGACTTTAGAGATTTAGATTCGAATAGATTGGTTAGGTGGATGACTATTCCTATGCTTTGAGTCTTGGATGATGGTCCTTGGGCTCCAAGTTTCGATGCCCATGTTTTGAGACTCCGAGTCTTGGGTGACGCTCCTTGCAGTCCAAGTCCCGATAGCCACTTCCGTGAGTTTCAATTCCCATTTGCCAATTTTGAGGGCCGAGCACCCTGTTGATATTCTGGGTTAGGGATGTCGTCTCTTACATTTTGGTTCTGAGAACCTGTTGATTATGTTAAGGGAATTGTTTCTCCCACGGGGGATGTGTCAGGTCGAGTGTCACAACCTGACATGATATAGTACTTTGGGTCAAGGAACCAGTTGAGATATGGTACTTCGGGGCAAGGACCTAGCTAATTACCCATGGCTCCATTCACCTATTCAAACTCTAATTGTGCATGGGTGTACCCTTGAGCCTATGGGGCTCAGGGAATGTTTAGGCTTAGATGCCAGGGCTTGACACCCACGTACAACTTGGCTCCTTGATCATGTGATACAGAGAGTTGGGTCCCATGGAGATTCTACTAGGTTTAGTGGTACTTTGCCGGTTAGATTATGTGCGGGTGTACCTTCTGAGACTACAGGGCCCCAGCTGGCATACATGATTAGATGCTAGGGCCTTGCACCTATATACAATGCTATGTCTTAGTTCGGTGATAGTTGTGGTATGAGCCAACTCACTTATCGTCAGTCGGTATTATTGCTCATCACTTGCGTTGGTTTAGTTAGGGTTTTGGGATTCTCCATACATGCTTATTCCTTGATCTGAGTTTTGATTTGCTGTACTTGCTGCAGTTCTCTATATTTCAGCGTTCAATATTTACAGTATTTCACTCAGTCGACTGATGATTCCTACTGGTGCCTTTTTCTGGTATGACCCCATATATTTTTGCATCTTCCCATAATTTAGGTCTAGGTTCTAGCCACAGTCACTGAGTATTGGGGGATTCGTAGGTGATCAGGAGACACTTGGTGAGCACCAGCAGCTCTAGCTACTTCATAGTCTCGTTCCCTCTTGATGGACATATTTTATATCCAAATATTGGCTTTGTATAATATAGTGGCTCGTATTTATATGAACATTATTGGCTATTTATATTATGGTTAATATTATATAAGTGTGGGTGCTTGTGTCTATTGTAACTTTGTAAAGTTGACTTCTAAGTTCTTGGTTGGTTGTGTTGATTTATATCGCTGAATATGTTGTATTTGTGACTAGAGATTTACGAAAGTTACCCTGGGGTTTAGGTAATCCGTTTACCTATAGAAGGGATCTAGTTGGTTCCATCATGACCACGTTTCGGTCATGATAATGTTTTATTAGATCCAGGTTTACTATCTCATCTAGACAGTGCTACCTTCTAGTAGAGTCCTGTAGATGGGTGTGGAGATGTCTCTGGCTTATCTCCAGGAGGCTACGAGATGTTTAGTAAACTCCCTATGTTATTGATTTTAATCATGTGATATTATCAATAGTCTGTGGATCTTCTAGAATCTAATTTGGTTCGTTCCTTAGCAAATATGCTGCATAGAGGTCAGACTCTGGGCTGGGGTAGGACTGCATCATCATTCCCATAGAGGGAGAAGACTCAAGAGCTCGTAGAGTAGGAGTCAAATGCCTATGAGCTTGACAGTTAGATAGAAAGAATGCTGGCATTAAAATTATAGGAGCCTCAGACTCAGGCTTCGTGATCAGTTACTTGTTTAGGGTGACTGTATGTTGTACTATGGGAGATGTTGTTGAGGCTAGAACTCTGGATACTTATACCTGTACGTTAGCTGCTGTTTAAATATTATGCAGGCTGTGTACTCCTGATAAAGATTATACAAGCGGGAGAGGTTGTGACTGAGGTTATGCTAAGAATTGATGCTCTTTGTGTATCAGTATCTGATTATTTAACTACTAATTTGGCTTGTTGGGCTTCTTGATACTGATGAATTATACCCGATATAACTTACGTTACTTGTCAGTTATGTTACGATTATACCTTAGAAGAGGCTAAATGTAAGCATATACCCAAATGATTTATGCATATGGTTATTTTGCACTTTACTACTTGAGCCTGTAGCCTGATGCTAGTGTTATATAGTAATTGAGAGGCTGGCTATTAGTTATACCCCTGGCTATACCTTGGGACTCAATGATTATGACTCTGTTGTTGTAATTCTATTGATATGTTGTTCTCCTGATGCTTTGGTGACTGGATTGTAATCTTGATTGTGAGATAAATTTTATGATCAGGGGGTTTAGTTGGGTTACTTATCATTGGTTGGTATATTCGTTATGGTTATCAGTTGAGTTGCCTGTCATTTTTACCTGGGGACATAAAACAGTTGTTAGCTGGTTTTGATAGTGGTGTTCGAATCTCTACCTATACTTATTAATGGGAATGTTGATCATTCTGCCGGTTTACCGGTATTTGGGTTATGGTTTTACATTGTTAGATACATTGGTAGCTCATCATTTACTTGAGTATGGGTTCCAAGCTTCTTTTATCCTGGGTCAGGTATTGATGTAGAGGAGGCTCTATTTTATTTATGGGGGAACAGGTATGGTGACTCTTCAGGATTCGGATACACATGTCATGTGATATTGTTGGATGAGCTCAGTTTTGATATTTCCCAAGAGGTGAATTGACTTGTTCTTATTATATGGTGGCATTATGACTAAGTGTAGATCATTACCATAACTATACTTTATATGTCTCTGGTTGCGTGGTAGAGGTTTCTTAGATGGACATTGGTTGGTATTCTTTCACACACACAGGTTCAGAGATTAGACCAATCACATATTAGGTATACGTGTCTATGCTTATGATATGTCAACTGAGGCACTATGTGGTCGCCAATGTCATACTCTAATTGGGTTGTTTGAGTCTACAAAGCTAGGATTGTGCAGTATAGATTCATTACAAGATGCCTTCGCTAGGATTTAGGTTAGTCAGGATAGATTGATGACAGCTTAGAGCTACACCCGGGGTTATAATGACCATAGACGCCGATTTGTACAACGTGAGATTGGAGACAAAGTGATTATGAGAGTGTCATTATTGAGAAAATTCATGTGGGTTTGAAGGAGGGGTAAGCCTAACCCTGATATATTAGCCCCTTTAAGGCTTTGAGACAGGTTTATTAGCCCTACCTCTAGCTTGTTTTGCTATACATCTTGTTATCTATGTATCGATATTGTTGTAGTATACTCCAGATGATATACATGTACTCTAGTATGATTCAATTGATTTAGACTATTGTCTAACATTTGGTGAGGGAGGTTTGGTGGAGGACATTCTTGAGGTTGTACCCAAATCTACTGTGGCCATTGTGAGTGGCTGATTGTGTTGGGCTGACTACTTTGCTTTGCAGCAAGGATTCAATGACTTATAGGCACCTATTGCAATTGTTATGGTACTATTAGGGGTTGATTTGTTAAATGCTACAGAGCGGTGGCTGACTAGTAATAACTGCTGAGGACTATCTCTGAGGAATGAGGTATGGTTATGTGGGTACGAAGGAAGGTTCAGGGAATCTATTAGTTGATGGCATGTTGAATTGTTATTGGAAATACTAACAAGTGCATGGTAACCATCTAGTCTAATTATGAGTATCTGCTGTCATGATAAGACTACTTCTAGCAGTGGCGTCGATAATATGTAATATCGATAGTGTCTTGACTATTTGTTACACCGGTGATGGTTGCAGTTGTTGTGCTTGGGTGATTGAATGGTAAGCGACAAGGGTTTAATATCTACCTACGAATATGGATATCTTAACTACTTGTTGTTATTTGATTAGCCTGTGAGCCATTTATAGATAATTGGTCAGAATTGCTTATATAAAGAAACCAGGAAAAGAGTAAAAGTTGTATATGTAAAACATGGTTACAGTGGTGAACAACTATGATTATTCGAACATTTGATGATGTGGTAAAGGCAGGTATACCTAGCCGGTTGATTTCCCATTTCATGTCAACTGATTGAGCAGATAGGGTAAATAGTGGATCCTTAAAAAGTTCCTTGTAGAATTGTTTCATTGACTCGCAGTTACATAAAGATTGGTGGTTTGAATTTTTGATGGAGAAAAAGGTACCGGAACTATTGTGGGATATGGAACATGACTATGGCCGATATACTTGTGGTACGGACTAGAGCCCACAAAGAGGCCTGTATTCATACATTCACAGATGAAAGTCTTATTAGTTGGGGATGTTGTAATGATCCTCCAGGTCATTTTTGTATTTCTACAACTACTTTATAGATTTGAGCTTCTGTACGGTAACCTCAAGCCATTTGTGGCTTGTTAGGATTATTAAGTTGGTTATTAGTCAATTTGGTTGGTAGTTTAGTTTCTTGAGATGATGAGAAGTTATAAATGTAAAAATTGAGATTTCTGATAAAGACCTAGCAAATGGCCTCAAAATCGAATTCTGACGGTTCCATTAGTCTTGGAATGACCGAATTAGGCTAGGAGGGTGGTTGGTCCATATTTTTGGGGTCCCATTGTGAATTTGATCAAAAGTTGTAAAATTAGTTCAATCAGAAGCTAAAAAGCGTCCTTCTGTAAAAACCTATCTAAAAAAGCTCGGGATGGACATCTGATGGAGTAGTCAGCTTTGAAATGTCAAAAATTAGCCTAAAATGACCTTTTGTTGGATGGCAGGGGCTGCCAGTTGCGTTTTGACCCTATCAGTTCTTTTAGCTAAAATATGCCGAAAGGAAGTGGGACCATCATTTTTCCATATGATGATCCGTTAGAAATTAGAGAGTATTGTTAGGTCTCAAATGTTGAAATCAATATGGTTGCACTATTTACTTGAGTAAAATGGATATCGGACGGCCTGAGAACGCCCTAGGGAAGTTCTCAAATTTGCTGGTGCAACACTAGAAAAGTAACCCTCTACGTTCGGGAGGGTGAAGTGTGTACGCAAAAGGCACCCTAGGCTAAAGCCCCACGTTCCCGAAGGCTAGGCACACCAAGGTGCGCATTTGCCACACCAAGGCCCTTGTCCGCAGAGCTTGGCTAGTGCCGAAGGTGCACGTTCGCGGTCAGGCACCCATGTTTGCGCAGACCAATGGTTGCGCGATGCCGACTTTTAAAAGGCTTCTCGCGATAGTCTTCAAGGCCAGACTTCAGTAGAGCGTAACTTTCACTTCGAGACTCCTATTTTGGCAATTCAAAAGTCTATGTGACTTGGAATTTGTAAGGAATGATATGGACATGTTAAATTCTAATTTTTTGCCTACTTCAAGGTAAAATCATTGTTTTAGCTGGTTGTATTCCCGAAAATATATGAAAATTTTACATTGCAATATCTTGGCCTATTCTTAGTGGAATTAAGTAAAATTTGAGTCTAAGTTGCCCTATTGGCCTTATTGCAGGTAGGCCTAAGTAAAATTTGGTAAACTACGAGAGGGCCAAGTGAAGGCTAGATATGGGTTGAAGCCATGGGATAGGTATGTGTACTGACCTTGACTCTTTTTAATATGCTACCTTAGCATTAGGCTACTGAGATATGATAAACTTGTGAGACTATTGTTGACTATGTGTAGTGCTTGTCATGCGTCAGGAGTGTACCCTTGGCGTGGCTGGAACTCAGAGACTATTGCTAGTCCCTGAGCGAACAACATTGCCTCATCGTCATATCATACTCAATAGCGGAAGAAAAATACTCAAGGAAAAGACTGTAATGTAATTAAAGAAATTAAGTCTTTATATAAAAGTTAATTTTCCAATAAATAAGAGTTGGAAAAGAACAATACTTAGCATCCTCTACCGAATGTTAATGAAGCCTCTGCCTCTAACATCTAGCATGTGCCACGATGGGCAATGGCTACCCAACTCAAGAAAAAAAAGCACTAACTCATGCTAGATGATAACAGTATAAAAAACCTCCGAAAATAAGGAGGTCTCACCGATTAGCTGAATGC
This sequence comes from Solanum medicagineum, assembly GCA_026153255.1. Lineage (NCBI taxonomy): Eukaryota > Viridiplantae > Streptophyta > Magnoliopsida > Solanales > Solanaceae > Solanum > Solanum medicagineum. Next base: position 13,184 of record JAPFFP010054068.1, on the reverse strand, counting down.
GAATAGATCTTTAATGAAGCGCCTGTCGATAATCTTTAATACATGCCTCTGCATCATAAAACAATGCAGTCCAAAAGGGGTCATCAATACTTGGAATGTATTGGTATGTAAAATAGCTAAGTGAAACAAAAACATGTAGAATAATATAGAAATAGTATCAAATCGAAGTAATACTTAACCAAAATGTCAAATATCTATCTAAAGCAAGAATAAAGAGTAGAGAAATGACCCATCAACAACTCAAACCTCATCAATCAACTCAATTCAACTCACCAGATATTAACTCAACTCAACTTAGAGTACTCAAGGTGGGAACTTTTGGGAGTTTCTCTTATCCAACAATAATCACTTATGAGTCATTTATTGTACAACAAGTCGCCGTTGTTTCCACATTCGTTCCGTACTTGCCAGGTAAAGAGCGAATCGAATCCACTAGGGATCCATCAATCAACAAGTCCTCTATAGTTTCAGGGACTCTATCAAGAGGGAAACTACATGTAATGTAATCGTTCTAATCCTCACCTATGCTTGACAACGTAGTTATTACTCTTACCAATTTCAGTGCTCGATACTCCTCCCATGACTTAATGCTCATAAGACTCATCCATCTCAATCAGATCATCTTAATCAGCCTTGTGGAGGAACTCATCATTCAATCATCTCGTAGGGAATCTCATCATCTCATCAATCAACATCTCATTCAATAGCTCAAAGCTTAGATCAATCATTAGGGAACAATCGAATAGACAAATCATGAGAGATTATTTTAGGATACTTACAGGACCATCAAGTTCTGTCAACCTATCATCATATTCAAATCACAATCACAATCAACATTCTCAAGTCAAGTCTCTAGACTCTATCCCTAGATTCATTCATATATGCTTTCAAAAGTTAACATATAGGGTTTATACATTATCTCATGGAAGGTATTCAATTCAAGTAAATAAATTTATGATGATGATCAACATCGGAAAATACATGTAATAGATAAAATTTTCAAGAAAATCTTCAAGAAACAGTTCAAGAAACATGTATGGGACTCATGAACTCTCAATTGCTCTATGACCATTTTTGGGGCATGTGGGAGAACAATCCCATGTTTTAGTTTATACTTACATACCTGGATTGAAGCTTGTGAAAATCAACCTCAAGGAACTCTCTTTGAACTTCCTCAATTCCTCGCTCCTCTTCTCTTCTCTTCTCTTTTGCCCTAGTCTTATTCAAGCACTTAGAAAGGCGCTAGATAAAAAACCCTTTACTATACTTAAAACAATCTAATTTGATCATTATTTCAGTCTATAAGGGGTTTGGAAAGGTTTGGAATGCCCCTCATTAAATTCAAAAAAAGCTTGTCTTAGGACATGGGGTCTGCGACGCTGATATGGTTTATTTTTGGTATTTTTTACCAAATTCTCTGAATGAGGTTTCTAATCCTGTAGAAAATTTTTGGCATAAAACCAAGTGTTGGTCCGCGGTAGGTGCGCGTCACACACTTGTCGCGCACCCTCACTATTTTATATTTTTCGCATCGAAAAATTATCTTTTGATGTGGTTGCTTTAAAACTCAGCTGAGACTACTCTGCAACTGAATGTTTCATGCTGATTGCAAACCTGACGTTGGATTTGCCATCAGAGCATGGAAAGACGCATTATGCGCATATCTCTCTTCTAGGGGTATATATGTAATTTTGTCGGGTGTTACATTATCTGCTCCTTGGAATCATTCGTCCTCGAATGACTAGTAAAGGTGGGTATCAAGGCACGAATAGACTCAAGACTCATCTCAACACTCACTAGATCAATCAAACTCTTGACTCCTCATCAATCTCAACAAAGTTTACTCAGACTCAAGAATATGTACGTCAACTCAGATAGACAATTTCGTTCAGATAAGAATAGAGATATTATCTTGGACATCCTCACCATCAAGACAAAATGGAACGTTGAAACTCAATCACTTTGAATCGTTTAAACAATTCATCAATCTATTGTTCGAACTCAAGAAGGAAACCATCAACTATAATTAAGAAAGGGGACCATTAGGATATACAAAACTCTGCTGGCACTCTCAAGCTCAACTCCCTACTTTAGTTGCACTCCTTTTCATGGCACTATACTCCATAAACTTAGCTCATAAATCTTATTCAACTCCCTACATACCCATATCCGCTTATTCCCTTCAAGCCTAATTCTGAGCCTCAAGGTGCAATCCCTAAGATAATCACTTTTCATACAAAGCTAATCCTCAATACTCAGCTCTATACTCGAAACCCTTATTATGAAGTCTTCAGTTGTCCATCATCCATACTCGCATAATAACAACCAAGCATTAAAAACTATCACTCTACTTATTCCAACTATGTCTAGAAAATTCTTTTCAAGCCTACTTGTCACTTCTACCTCCACCATTCAATGAGCTCTCACTCAAAGACATACCAAGATACTCTTACCTATCAATTGCACATCATAGGGTCTCATCTCTACCCTCCTCTCTATCTGTATCCCTACATGACACCAGTACAACACCAACGGCACAATAAGGATACATTCGTTCTTCCTTATGTATCCTCATCTCCCATCTACAACTATCAGCATCACTATTTGGACCTAGAGAACCTCGTCATCTCCCCCTTTGATGAAACCCCAACTACTACTCCTCATGCAAGATAAGCACGATTATGCATCTAAAGATTGATACATCCTACCATAAACAATGGAATAACAAGCCGAAGGTCAGTGCATGCGTAAGATGACATCAGAACCAAGAATTCTCAATCTCTCTCATCAACCATCACTCCTTTACTATCGTCAAAACTTCTATCAAGGCTGGAAAGCTAGATTACTCAAAGGGCTTGGAGCAAAGACCATTAGCACAATTCAATCAAGAAATATTGTTTGAGAACGTTCATAATGAAGTACAATCTCCCTCGTCTATCGAGACTCATTAACTGAACTATATGTAGTGTAAAATTCAGGTCACATCTCACTCAACATATGATTAGGAACTCTTACACCCATAGGGTAATATCAAATTTAATGAATGAAGTCATTGTTTGTCATTCTCGAAACTCAACATAAATGACAATCAACAAGTGGTGTATGGGACTAAGCCATAGGCATGGCGGTCATATAACAAATGGGAATAGAGCATCACCTCAACGAAAAAATAAGGAACGTATGATTTGGGAAAGAACTGAGATCTCACCTCAATCAACCCATCTCTACTAAACTTAAGATATACTTAGGTTCATCACCTCCTCATCTCCCCCTTAGTTAAATGGTTATCTCTATAGGCGAAAAAATCAACTCCCTTTACTAGGCTAAAAGCTCATATCTCTACATGGTCAAGGAATCACTATCCATAGAATCTCCAAACTCTTATGTTATGCTACAGTCACATATGTATATAACAGCCACCAAGACTCTCTTCAAAGATTTCCTTCTTAGCTTCTTCCTATCTCTATGGAAACCTTTCTATATTTATTGCTCTCATTGGCATACATAACCACTTTCCATGACCTACGATCTAACCTTTTCTTTTGCCTACTAATGCTCAACTTTTGTGATATAATAAAATTGTGTATGTAAGACTTAGACTACCATGGAAAACTCATCATCATCCATCCATAAGCCCCGATCAACTCAGCTACTCATGATGACAAAGGTTACTTATATCAGCCTTCTCCATATCGACAACTCAAATATTCTATATAGATTCTTATAGCAGTCAAGACTTAGAGCTTCAGACATCTTTATACAATCATGGACACATATTTCAAGCCTCTTCTTATATATTAAGCTATCCTCGTCTCACTCATCTTACCTAAGGGGCACTTGTACCCTGCCTATAGCATGACTTCCTCACAAATCAACATCTTCATGTTGAACATACATTATGGCAAGTCTCTTAGAGCAAATCTCTATCTAAGACTATCACTCTCACGATATTATCTCCTCTTTAACACTACTCCTCAAAGTTCAAGCTTGGGATCTAGCACTAAGATGTGCATCGATTACACACCTCCCTAATGCCAACTTACAACTGCTAGGTAAAACTTGAGGGAGCATAACCCGTCTAAAATCTCATAGCGAGTGTTCAATCAACACATCCCTTCCTCATATCTCAATACGACTCACTTACTCAATCAGATCTCCTTATCTGACGAAGCTCATAATTCGATGAGCCTCATGGATTCGTAAAACCCTTTTTATACTTAAAATGACTTATTTTGATCATGGTTTGGGTCTAGAAGAGGTTTGGAAAGGTCTGGAATGCCCCTTACAAAATTTGATCTGGACATTGGGTCTGCGATGCGGACATGGTTTATTTTTGGTATTTTTCATGAAAAATTCTTCGAGCGAGGTTTCTAATACTGTAGAAAATTTTTGGATTAAGAACAAGTGTTTTTCGTGGCAGGTGCGCGTTGTACACCTGTCGCGCATATTCACTTGTCACGCCCAAAGTCCCATTAAGGAGGACTAGAACCTGCTGCTGGCAAGGCTCGGGAGAACCAACATATAACCGACAAGGTCACCCTAAGAGTTGTACCTGCAAGGCGTACTAGCTGCCAACTGTCTTTTTCGTGTTATTTTTAGGGTTTATTTGTAAACACTATAAATACATTAAGTTAGGGTTTTATTAAGGAGAGACCAGATTATAGATATAAAATTTGCCTTTGAATATTCTTTCAAGAATATTTTAATGTTTTAGATCAGTTTATCATTTTCTCTTGGAAAACCCATTTTGGGGATTGTAAATCTTGCTTTGTACTCATTGTCTATCAATCAAGCTTTTGGGTTTGCAACTTATCATGTCTACACTCTTCATTATTATTGGTAAAACTCTCAACTATGTCTTGTATTTGCATTTTTTGTTGGTTTTGCCTTAGCCATGAGTTGCTAAGTACCCACAATTTTGGGGTTATGGGAATCATGGGTAGTTGACTTGAGATGACCTAGATTTATTGCATTTCTATGATTGGGGTTTTAGATGTACTATTTATTTCTCTTCATTTTAATTGTTGTTTTGTGGTGGCCAACACCAAACCTCAGCTACTATCATGATCCTGAAGAAGGCAGTGATGAATAGGAAAAGGGAAGTAGAAGACGTAATTCGATTGATCTCTTCTCATCTAATCATCAAAACCTGACCAAGGGGAGGTTCACTGGGATAATGGGTAACGGTTAGCTGGCACACCATGATATCGACCACGCGCCGTGGTGAAATTTAACCTTCACCTTCATAAGAGGGATGGAAAAACCCAAGTTATCGTCCTGCATGCAAATTTCCAACTGCAGTTATGTTATCTAGGGTAATCGAGTCAACAAACCATGGCGAACAGAATTCCCAAGTTGTCCCCAAAATTCAGTGTTTTCCCGTATCATAGTATAGTATTAATTTTACTTTTTTCTTTGAATCACCCCCCCTCCATTTAGAGATTATAGTTATTAATGCTTGAAATGACTAGTAGTGAAGCCTTATAGTCAAGTCCCGTATTCCCTATGGATTCCACCCTAAACTTTGATTAGGTTAATTGTTGACAGCGACCGCTTTCTTATTGCAGCGTGAACATCATCAAAAATTATGGCGCCATTGCCGGGGAATACGACTGGGTTTTGACTTTAATTCACTATTAGTTAATTCTAGTGTTGATTTTTAGAGTCTCATGTATTTTACTTTTGTTTTTGTTTTTGTTGTGTGATTCTATTTGCAGGGTATACTAGGTTCAAAAGAAGGAGCCAAAGGACTCTCTTAGTTCTGATAAATTTGAAGATCCATCAACTTTTTAGAAGAATATTTCAAGTGAAGGAGTATGTTGTGGTTAAGGAAGAAATGAATATGATTGAAGATATGGGAACAGAAGGAAATCCACCTTCGAGGGATGAAAGGCCACAACTTAGGGACTTCAATAAGAACACTTATGGTTGCAGCCAATATTATTTGAACCCTATGGCCATGAACGTTACTGGCGCTATAGTATTGACTCCTTTACCAGCAGACGCTAAGTTCTCGATGTCAAGTGGGTTACTTAAAATGCTCCAACACCGCGGGTTGTTCACAGGGCTACCTTCAGAGGATCCCCACTGTCATCTCCATAATATTGTTTTCGTCTGTAAGAGTGTGTTGGGGACACAAAATCTATCTCTTGATATGTTGGTTTGCGGGTGTTTCCACTGTCACTAATCGGTAATGCAGCTATGTGGTTATTTGAACTTCCTCAGGATACAATAACAAGTTGGGTAGAGCTTTAGAGAGTGTTCTTAGAGAGATATTTCCCAAGATCAAAGAAGCTAAAGCTCAAAGATCAAATAAACAATTATGAGCAATTACCAGGCGACTCTATTAGTACCACATGATGCTTAAGGATGGTCCCTGATCACAAGATTGTTGATGATGCCTTAGTTGAGATCTTCTATCGGGCACTTGACGAGAATACTCAAGCTTGTCCAAAAACAGTCATGGAAGACATGTTTCTTGACCAACCTTTTGCATTGATAGCTGCGAGAATGGAGCAAGTGGTTAAAACCAATAGAGGTTGGGGTCAACGAGATCAAGGCTCGAAGAAGAATTCTTGTGCGGTCAACACCAACAATGAGCAAGCAAAGATCAATGAAGAAATCATGGAGCAACTTGCTCAACTTCGCACAAGTATGGACTTGGTCTTGAAGCGAAACTAAGCAAGTGTCGAAGAAGTCACTCACCAACCTCCTAAGGCTCCCATGTATGAAGATCCTTTATTTGATAAAGATGCTTGTTTTGTGAGTAACGAAGTAGCGAGTTTTCGGAATACCCCCTAGGGTCCAACTCGGACAATTGGAGGCAAGGTTCCAAGAATCAAGGTCGGAAGTACAATCATCATGGTACTTATAGAGAGAACCGAGTTGACTACTATTTAAGAGAGAGAGTGTCGGATGCCGAATAAGGTAGAAGAGATGGCTATAGGAATGGTCCCTATATGTCGCCTTACAACCGTGATGCCGTACCAAGCACTTCGAGGCTTGAAGAGTTCTTTGACAAATTGTTAAAGAGAGCTGACCACCAAGATGAGAACTTGAAGGGAATGAAAGCAGATATTTCAAATATTAATCAAAAAATAAGGTCTCATTCGCTGGTGATTAAGCAACTTGAACAACAATTTGGGCAAGTTTCTTCATAATTGAACCAACACCAAAAGGGCACCTTACCAAGCAATATGGTTCAAAATCCCAAGAATGAAGGGCATTGCATGATAGTCATGATTCAGAGTGGCAAAAGTACCATATATCCCCCTATACTAGTGATTGTGGATGAAGTTGAGGAGAAGTGTCTTGGTGGTCAAGTTGTGGGTGAAGGAGAAAGTCTGTAAATTATCGGGAGGCAAAGAGAAGAGGTAAGGAGCACGAAAAGGTGAAATCAATCCCAAAGACTCCTCCTCCTTTCCCTCAAAGGCTTAAGAGAAAGGAAGAGGAAGGTAAATTCAAACACTTCCTCTCGATATTGAAGCAACTATCCATCAACATTCCCCTTCTAGAGGAATTGGAGAAGATGCCCGGGTACACCAAATATATGAAGGATTTGGTGACTAAGAAACGCATTTTGAGCCAAGAGTTCTCACAAGAACTCCAACAATATAGTATGATTATGACCAAATGCCTTGTTCAAAAATGAGAGTACCCTGGTGCATTTACCATCCCTTGCATCATTGGTGATGTCGAATTCGCAAGAGCATTGTGTGACTTAGGAGCGGGTATCAATCTAATGCCTCTTGCCATATTCAAAAAGCCTGGTGTTAGCACTCTTACCGTGACAAGAATGAGGTTGCTCATGCCGGATCGAACCATTAAAAAGATGAAGGAAATCCTTCTTTATGTGCTTGTTAAAGTTGATAAATTCATTTTTTCGGCGGACTTCCTGATCCTTGATTGTGAGGTTGATTTCGAGGTGCCCATCAATTTTGGAAGACCATTTATGGCCACTGGGAGAGCCTTGGTGGATATGGATTCGAGTCAACTTTGGTTCAGGGTAAATGATGCATAGGTCGTGTTCAATATCTTCTAGTCGATGAAACACCCGGATGAACTAAAGAGTGAGGGTTTGGGCCCTTGATGATTGTTGATGATGAAGGATGACTGAGTCGAGCCATGATGTTGAACAAGGCACTTCTTAGGAGGCAACCCAAACATATTTGATAATTATTTATCTATTTTAAGTATGTTTGGTTATTGAGATTTTAGGTAGTAGAGTGTTTGTTCGTTTTAAGTGAAACACATTGATGCAGTTGTGATATTTTGAAGATGATGGTGTTTTAAAGGGTTGGTTTGCAGGTGAAAATTGAAGAACTAATAATGTGACAGGGAATTAGTTTCTACGAGCAGGACTACGAGTCGTAGTCATCACTACTACTCGTAGTCATGCCTCGTAGAGGGAATTAGTGAGTATCAAAAGTTGGCACACACACTACTAGCCAACCTTATAATTCGTAGGATCTCCTACGAGTTGTAAGTGGGGTTTGTAGTGCCCAGGTATGCATACTTTTATAAGTGTTGGGTCTGCTACGAGACCATGACTTATGAGCCGTAGGACACCCTACGACCTATAGTTGGGGTCTCGTAGCCTTGATCCGCAATTTTAAAATGTTGAGCCGGTTTCATTTAAAAGGGGGCCAAAATAAAATTTAACCCCCAAAATTCATTTCCCGACCCTAAGATAAATGGAAATCCCCTAATACTCCTCCCACTTTAACTTTTCCGAATGAAATCCCAACCACCTACGTACTTTTCCGGCAATAATTACGACGAGGTTACTATTCTCAAGGGTTTTTGAGTGGTTTACGGTCTCCTTCACCTTGGTTAAATTCTTCTATCGATCGGTAAGCTTCGTGGATAAATTTAATGCATTATTATGGTGAGTTCATTTTTGTTATATTCTTATGCCTGTGTTAACTATGAATACTCATGCCCATGTGATGATGTGTAGACTTAGACATGAGACCCTAGCGTTTATATCTCTTTCAAATATTTTGTTTGGAATCAAGGCTTGTTCAAAATCTTTTAGTGGGTGGTTGTGATTGTATAAATACTTGATCCCTTGAGTGTAGTTCTTATTTTTTGCCTAAGCATTGAGCAAATTATTTTCGAAATGGATTTTGGTTAGTGTGGGTGTGTTTTATATGCCTTAGATTATTGAACTTGATCGAAAGCATCTGAATGGCACCTGCTTCTCACTGGCATGGTCTGGTTGATTAAAAAGTGCTAGTTTGGATAGGAAAATGCTCTTGGTTTTGTTTGATATGAGTTGGAAGTACCATTGATTATTAGGGATACTGGTTCCTTTAACTTTGTGATGTCATTGTAGGACTTCCTATATGTCAATTATATCATATTGTTCTTTTAATTTGTCAATTCCTAAGTTTGTTTGACTTGTTTGGGCTTGTTTTGGGAAAGTGTTATACACTACTCGTTTCTTCTGTTTTCAGCTACGAGGTCCTCCTATGACGCGTAAGCTCCCCTACAAGTCGCAGTGGTCCCTCGTAGCAAGTATCAGTCACCTATGGTTTCTTCATGTTTCTCAGAGGTGACCCATATACGACTCATAATACCAGTTACGACTCATAATGAGGGTCTCATATTCCTGACCAAGTATTAAAAAATGTCTCTAGAAATATGTAAAAGGCCAGACTACGACTCGTAGGCTCCACTATGAGTCGTAACTGCTCCTTGAATCTCAGTTTACACTTCTTTTTTTAAGAGATTTTGTTACTACGAAGCAAGTGTATGACTCGTGGGACATCTTACAAGTCGTAACTGTACGTGTATCTGCAGACCTGCAACTACATCAGAGAGTTTTCTTTTGTCTTATTTTGTTTCTATGTTTAAGTGGTTATGTTTCTTGTTCTTTGCTTTGTGATCATTGATTGGTCAAACATCTTGAAGCTTGCATGTTGTTATATGGTGGTTTTGCAGATACAATTCCTCCAAAGGATAAACAAGCAATCCAAACCTTTCAATGAAGGTTGATTGACGAATCTTCTGAGGCCAAGAGATTTTAGGGGTCTCAAGAATTTCACAAGGTCAGAATAGACCCCCAAGCTAATAGACCTCAGACCTGGGTACTTACATCATAGAGCCCATGGAAGTCAGTTATTCCTCATATTCTGAAGAGGAGGAACAACAGGGTAATAGAGACGAGTCTGATAGCAGGCTACCACAGATGACCCCCACACACTCAGGGTTAGAGTCGAAATCTAAGAGCACTTCCCAGACCCAACAAGAAGAAGTCCAGTCTTAGCCCCTAACTGACCATAGATGGTGTGTCCCTAGGTATGAAGGAGATATATGACCAAGGATTAGAGCCCAAGGGACAGGGCAAATCGGTGCGGCAATTTGATGAAGAGTCTAGACTAAATGACTCGGGGTCGGATAAAGTGCCAGGATTGGATGAAGAGTTAGACAGACATGGGCTACGATAGACTACCAGCAGTAGGGCAAGTATGCCCCTTACGTAGTTCGTGAGTTTTATGCGGCATATGCTGCTACACTTCACTGGGGGTTGTCGAAGAACAAGAAGCCGATCGAGCAGCTGAGGTTACTGGTGGTGCCACCGAGCTAGGGAGTTCCTATTTTGGAGGAGACTATTCGACGGCTCAAGTTTGGGCCCACTTACAGAGTGCCTCAGTCTAGCGCAGAATATGATGGGCACGTTGATAATATAAGGTGAGCGGTGAATGGGAAGTACATTAGGGACATGATTGAGCTTCTACAATGGATTGCCGATTAGATTTGCGAGGAGTGTTTCGAGCCGATGTGGGTTACAAACAACGAAGATCCTATAGTGAAGGCCTATCTCTCTTTCCCGGCCAAGTTTTGGTGGGTCCATTGTTCTTTGGCATATCCAGCCGACTTTCACGGATAATGTGATCAGCTCGGAGCGAGTTGTGTTATTAGCCAGCATTCTAGCTGGTTATAAGATAGATTGGGCCTGGATTATCTCTGAGTTGATCCATGAGGCCACTGTCCAGACAAACGCCTCACCACCATTCCCTATTTTGATCCACCGATTATGCAGTGTAGTAGGTGTTCCTATAAACCCTCATTGGGACCAGTATATTGAGGGCACATACACCATAGACCCCAGCCTAATAAAGGAGGATGAGAAACTGGTGGCCGTACCTCGTGCATCTCTTTCAGCTATTCCAGAGCGATTCCCAGTAGAGCCTCCGACTTAGAGTGTACCTCCAGCTACCACCAACACTACTTCAGCTGCTATAGAGCCCATCCCAACTGTGGAGATCCAGTCCAAACCATCCTCCAGTACTCCTGCACCAGCAGTAGCTATATTACAGGTTGATTCTCTTACTTCTGCTATCGCTTTCCAGACATTATTATGCAGGGTGGCTACGGCGGTGTCTAGACTTCAGCTCTTTCTACATGGGTCAGACCTTGGGTTGACCAGACCATATGGGACTCAGAGGATAGGATGAAGGCATTTTCCCATGATTTGGTTGATGCAAGAGTTAGAGCGGTGGATGCCCGAGTTGATGTTTCTGAGGTGAGACTCCAGCAGTGGTTTGAGGGTGCTAGGCTTGTTGACATGAGTGAAATGACGCAAGAGTTGTCCAAATTTAAGGACGACTTATTACAGATGTTAGCATCCCTTGTTGCAGTCACATAGGTAGCACCAGTGGTTGACGAGGTACTTGATTGGCTAGATGACTGCTCGCATGACCTTGGGAAGAGGCCCCTTGAGCAGGATTACCCAGAGCCTTCCCAGAAGAGACTGAGACTAGAGAAGGAGCTCATACCAAAGGAGGTGGTGCATGAGTCGCTACTGATGGCAGCTTTTTAAAGAGATCGTAAGCAGCACAACCCACATGGAGAGGGTATCTTAGGTACAGCTACAACCTAGATTTCCTCAGGAGGAGGTCGATGCACCATGATGTTTGACCCTTTTGACTCCAGTTCTTATATCTTCTTTATGGATATTTTGACCTTTTGTCAGACAATTTTATTATTATACTGGTTTTGGATGTTTTGTGTTGGATAAAGTTTTTAATTTTGGTTTTTGATATTAGTTTTTAAATGTTTGTTTTTAATATGTATATATATCTATGTTATGTTTTCATATTTTAGTCTTCTATGTGTTTTTATTTTGAGGACAAAGTATTCTATTTTAGTGGGGTGTGGGAAGTTATGGATTAAGCTGAAGTTTGAGTAGCATCGAGTCCATAACTTCCCCTATTTTTGATGCCAACATTTTCTTGTCGTGTTTCTTTTTTCTTGTGGATGTTTAATTTCCTATTGAACCGGCATGTTTTGGTAGTGTAGGTAATTTTTAAATATATAATAGTATTATCTTTTGGCCTATGCATAGTTTTAAAATACTTTTCGAATGATTGGAAAAATTAGGTACCCTAAAAATTTTTAAGATTGTGGTTGTTGATGTATTAATGCATTATAAGTATCTGGCAATGTTTGTTCTAATATTGTGAAGGTAAGCTGAGGCGGAAAGCATGACCTGTGAGTCTATGCTTGATTGTGTATGCAATGCCATATGTGTTGTGAGCTTATTTTGATGCATTCATGTATCATGTATGGACTCAGAACTTGCCTCAGTACTCTAAGATTTGTTTTGTCATTTAGTTGATTTGGAAGGGATCTTAGGCCTTTGATCGGTTAGTCAGCCACTTCTGCCTAAATGACCTCCCAAAAGATAATCCCTTGATCCAAATGTTTGACCTTCTCATGTAATCATTCTTTCTTGACACCTTGATAACCTAATCTTGTTTGATGAAATACCTTGATATTGGGCCTGGTCTATCCTTGAACATGTGAACCTTAATTGAGGATAAAAGCCTAAGTTGAGGGTGGTTGTGATTGGTGGCCCTGTTTTGAGGCATAGATATTGTGTACTTCACCTGAGGCTAAAAGCCTAATTTGAGGGTGACCTTTATTATGGTAAAGTAACAAAAATAAGGTGGTAAATTGCGAAGGAAAGAAAGAAATGAATAATCGTGAGTAGGGTGAAGAAAAAGAAAAGAAAAAAGTTCCTCGAGTTTAAAAGACTAACAAAAATGCATTCGAAATTGAGGCACGGCTGAAAAAGAAAAAGAAAAGGCCCGGGGGAAAGATTGAAATGGTGGAATAAGGGTGGATTTAGTGAAAAGGGATGGGTTATGAAGGTAAAAGTGTTGATAAGCATGGTT
>JAPFFP010054056.1:0-29408 GCA_026153255.1 Solanum medicagineum | reverse complement strand
AATTGGGATGATTATGTTTATGCATGAGTGGGTGTCCCTAACGGGCACAGGTCACGACCCTCGGTGGGGTCGTGACAAACTCCTGCAGTTCTCAACCTTTCATATAGTTGTAACAAAGGTTTAGCTAAAGGGGTATAGGTTTTGGTAGGTCTTTTTGCGAAGTTTGGGCGGGGCCTGGATGTATTTGATGGATGAGTTTGTGGTGGGTAATGGAGTTGAGATGGGTGCGTGGAATGATATTATGGTATGTTTGGATAGATAGGTGCTCGGGAAGGATGATATGTTGATTGGGCGGCATAAACTGGATAAGGGCAGGCAAAGGCTAGTAATAAGGCTGAGGCATATGGGTATACTGACCATAGTATGAGGATTGTGGCAGTGGATTTTAGTAGGTTAACATTTGGTTAGGCCAGCATTCCTGGATGGTCATGATAGTAGACACTCCGTCTTTCTTTTTCTTAAGGGTTCCTCCCATTGAACCTGACTGAATTGCCTTATTTGTTTCTTATAGGGCTACCATTGTTCTCGACTTGATTCCTTCTTCCAAAGCTTCCCCAATTTTAACAAGATCTGTGAATTTCGCACCTGTCATAAGAAACATCTTTTCATAATACATGTTATCTTGAGCTTTGATAAATATGTCCTTCATTTCATTTTCATCCATAGGGGGTTGAACTCTAGCTGCTTTAGATCTCCAATGGATGGCATACTCACGAAAGGTCTCAGTTGTTTTCTTTTTCAACTTTCCAAGGTAAGACCAATCCGGAACGATGTCAATTGTTAAACCTAAACCTTTTCATAAAATCCTCTGCCATTTTGCTCTAATTATGCCACTTCTTAGGGTTTTGCTCAATATACCAAGTTAATGCATCTCCAGTTAGACTTTTAACGAACAACTTCATCCTTATGGCCTCATCTCTGCCTACTACGACCAATTTATCACAAGAAGACCTTAAATGATTGAGAGGATTTCCTATGCCATCGAACATCTCAAAGTTTGGTGGTTTGTACTCTGCAAGCAACTCAATATCAGAATGAACACACAAATCTTCATATTCAAGCCCCTCATGTCCCTTGTGAACTTGGATGTTTTCCAGTGCTTCCTTCAAACTGTGAATCTCTCTAGCTATGTTTTTATCTACTCTTGACCTTGCTCTTCTCTCCATTTCCTCGTACGAATTGACTTCTGGTACAGTTTGCATTTGTGAAACACAAGGTTGAGCTTCCGCTACATATACTTGTGCACATATTGCGTGTTAATTGCAGTGTGTACCACCAGTATTTGTTAGGTTGCTTGGTATTGTTGGGTGAGCGGTGTAGTTTGGATAGGTGGAGTTTGGGTGAACAAGGTAATTTGTATGCATGGATTTTGGACAAATGAGGAAGTTTGGGTAAGTGGAGTCTAGCTCAGTGTGGTGGAGGGTAATGGATTGATTTGTTATGAGCTACCTTGTGGTAAATTGAATTGTTGAGAGTTGATAGCTTGTTTAAGAGTAGTTGGGTTAGTTTTATGAAGGGAGGGTTTTGGTGGAATAGGAGTAGTTGGGTTGGTTTCATATTCAAGCCCCTCATGTCCCTTGTGAACTTGGATGTTTTCCAGTGCTTCCTTCAAACTGTGAATCTCTCTAGCTATGTTTTTATCTACTCTTGACCTTGCTCTTCTCTCCATTTCCTCGTACGAATTGACTTCTGGTACAGTTTGCATTTGTGAAACACAAGGTTGAGCTTCCGCTACATATACTTGTGCACATATTGCGTGTTAATTGCAGTGTGTACCACCAGTATTTGTTAGGTTGCTTGGTATTGTTGGGTGAGCGGTGTAGTTTGGATAGGTGGAGTTTGGGTGAACAAGGTAATTTGTATGCATGGATTTTGGACAAATGAGGAAGTTTGGGTAAGTGGAGTCTAGCTCAGTGTGGTGGAGGGTAATGGATTGATTTGTTATGAGCTACCTTGTGGTAAATTGAATTGTTGAGAGTTGATAGCTTGTTTAAGAGTAGTTGGGTTGGTTTTATGAAGGGAGGGTTTTGGTGGAATAGGAGTAGTTGAGTTGGTTTTATAAAGAGAGAGATTTAGTGGAGGAACGTCAACAGGAGGAAAAGATGGCGAGATGGTTGAATTTATTCCCTGCTCAAGAAGTGGTGTGTTCAGGCTGATTGAAAAATTGGTAAGATTTCAAAGTCGGTTGATTTCATTCTGCATGCTAGCCATTTGTTGCATTAGGCTAGAGATACGCTCATCATAAGGAGTTAAATCCTTCCTTCTAAAGCTACGGGTTCATCCCCTGGAGAAGTGACAAGTCCCTTGACCACTTTGATCATATGCATTTGAATCAGTCATATATGTGCACGATCGAGCTTTTGACCTTGTGTAGTATGGGTAATCTGCCAACTTAGAGCCAACGCAAATCAACATTTTGGAAAATAAAGCAAAACCTCTTTCTTTCTTTATCTAAGAAGAAAAAAAATGTTAGTATATAACGGAGAATCATCGCTTCAATAACATCAAATAATGAGGCAGATAACACAAAAAGAGAGTAAAAATGTATTATATAGCAAATAAATCACATAGTCAACAAGTACGTCCTATTATGCAATGGACCTCTTTAATGCCAAAGGTAGGCCTAAACGCCAAATATATGAAATTATGATAGATTGATCCAAGTCATTGAGGCAAATTGAGTTTGAAAGATAAAATATTAAATAAAAGAGTACATGGCTAGGATTGCAAAGAAAATATGACATAATACAAGACTCAATATTAAGACTACAATATAAGGAAAATGCTAAGACTTGGCCTAGATTTGTTTTTGATCAAGACGGTGGAGTAGATGAGGATGACACTTCAATGTTGCTTGGTCACGCTTTTACATTTTCCAAATACTGCATTATGTTCACCATTTGAACACATCTCTGGAGTGATTATGTTAGTTTTGAGACGAGTGTGTTGTATCACAACTGTCATCCTGATATCTTTAAAACCTTGCTCTCATCCTGGGCTTATGTTATAGCAGGCTTCCCAAAAACATGCTTGATATTCCGGAGTTGCTCTTGCCAGTCCATTTCCTAGATCTGTTGTGATAACATTATCCCATTTATGAAGAATCGCTCCAACTCTAGGGACTTTAAAGTCTGATCCAAAGGAAATTTCAAAAACTCTCACGTCTGCTCGAAGAGGAATCACTTGTATTTGACCAAACTGTTGGAGCACGTGTATCAAAGCATATGGTTAAAGTCCTTTCAAACCAATAAGCTCGATGTAGTATGACCCTATGCATCTTATATATACGATGGAAATGGAGAGTAATGGATATTTCCATTGAATTTGGTCGCTAGTGCGTGAAACCAAGAATTCATGCCAATCACTAGTACCAACTAGAGCCACAAATCGTTTCATCCTATCGTAGAAACCGTCAATGCGATTAGTATCAGTATAACATATGTCCACCATGTTTTCGTGTTGGTAGAAATGCTCCATCACCCATATTTGCAAAAGAAGATTACAACCTTCAAAGAAGCTTGTTTCTCCTCTTTTGCACTTCCTAGGAGCTCGAAGTAATTCTTCTAAAATCATAGTGACTAAGGTAAGTTCTTTGCCATTGAGTCCCTCAAAAAGTGATTTAGCCACAGAACATATGCAAGTACTAATCTTTGCATGTTCTCTTAGAAATAACAAAGTCCCAAATAAAGCCACAACAAATGCGATATGTTGCCTAGCTTGCCAATGGCCAGAAGTGCAAGAGAATTCTTTTTTGAACAATTTGGAGCTATCTAGATGTCCATATCTTTCTTATAAATAATCTAAGGAAACCCAATTGTGTTCAAACATCTTAGATTCTTGGTATTCTTCAATCCTAAGTAATGAAGAAAGTTTCTTCCTGATTGACTATGTGGAACAATTTGACCATTCCTTTGATACTTCAAACCGGTGAAATAACTTATTTCCTCCAATGTAGGCGTTAACTCAAAGTCTCTAAACATAAATACGACATGGTCTGGATCCCAAAATGAAACCAATGCTCTAATTATGTGCTTGTCGGGAGAAATATCAAATAACTTAGTGAGGAGCCCCATCCTCTTCGTAATAGTTAGTTTTTCACCAAGGCTGAAACCTCCTCACCAAGCTTTCAACTTATAAGGGATACCTTCAATCATTCTAATTTGGGGAATTAGAGGGACGAGATTCATCCTACAATACAAAGTAAAATAAAATCAAAATGATCTCCAAATTCATTATGCCAAAACCAGACTTAGATCCATCTATTATGATCACGTTTGCACAGAATATGCTTTATTGGTCCTTGGGTCGTGAAACCCATTGACGTATGAGCGGATTTCCTAAATGTGGAGTTGATGTCGAACATCAACCCACCTAAGTTATATGCATGCATGACCTAGATCAATAAGTGTGGTATAGCTCTATCCTATGTTTTCTAAGATTTGTCTTACTAGACAATAGGTTCCCGAGCGGACAACTTGAGTGTGGAGGCTACCCGACCACAAGAAAAAAGAGTCGTACACTTCGCGCATATGTCAACTCTCCAAAATTTTGGATTTTTTGAAAGGAGTTTGCGGGTGCACAAAGCACACCTTGTATATATGTGTGATAGTGTCAAGTCTCCAGAATTAGAGAAAGTATGAGCGGAATGACAGCTTATATTCGAATTAAACAAATAAAGAAAATATGAAAATTAAAATTATTAAATATTACAAATCGAATAGTTAGTCAAACAATCTAATCTAATGGTTAGAACCTAATTAAAGTCCTTACCAAAGTCGCCATTTTTGTTATATCAAAAAATGACTTACTTTTCGAAAATTTAATTTATCACTTAATTGATTTAACTAAACCAAATTTTTCAAAATTTAAACAAAGTCATCACTTAATATTTAGGAAAACAATCAAGAAAAACCATTAAATCATTTTAAATAGACTTAAACAAAAAAAATCTTTTTAAAAATCCAAAGAAATAGGGTTCAGGCTCACATTCCCACTTTCAGAAGGTTTTACGCACTGAAAATGGCTGCCAACACGCGGTTATCCGACCATTAGAAAATTTTGACTAACATTGAAAATGATAAGAAACTTAAAACATATTTGAAAAATTCTCTTTTAATTTCTAAGTGATTTAAGACTCAATCAATTAAAAATATCAAAGAAAAGGAAAATTTACATTTTTTATTTAAAAGACACTGAAACAATTTAAACAAAATAGAATTTCACAAATACTTTTAAAATATTGCAACTCTAAGGCCAAACACTTTATTTCTATTTTTTTTGAAATAAAATGAAAAAAATCTAATCAACAAAAAATAACATAAATGGTTTTGACATATTGGATAAATTAATTAGATTAAACAAAAATAATAAAATGTTAGAGTTAGTATTAGACAAAAAAAAAAAAAAAAATAGGTCAAATAAATCAATATACAAAGGAATTAGACTCAATAAGCCTAATTTCCACCTGCCCTAATTTCTATGAATTTGAGCCTGCCCAGCCCATTAAGCTTTGTTAGCTGCTGCTCCAAAATTGGGCTTTTAGCCCCTTTCCTTCTGTTGTATACGCTTAGTGTATACGGCTGTATATCAATGTATAATAGCCTGATTTTCCTGTATCTCTGCCCGTGTATCACTAGATTCAAACCCCTGTGACAACTTCTTCGTCCGGTGACTCAATAGGGCTGACTCGACGGAGAAAGTTAGGTTTTACCCTGACCCAAAATGCAAGGAAAGAGTCCCACGGACTCAGATGGAATCCACATGCAATAGATCAATAAGTATAAGAACAAATATAGGAAAAGGAATTTCGGCAATGGGCAAGTTTGATCCTAAACATTTGAACTACCTGAACAAATGTGAGCAGATATACATCTAAATCACCAAGAATTATGAGCATGGCAAACTACAGATCATTTAACCAATCCAAGATCATGTTGAATTCAAGCTAAATGAAAATATTCTTTGAGCCAAAACATAAAATGAATCTGGATTCCATTTATTCACCAGAACTGAAGAGACTGATTCAAGAATGAATATGAACGGATGATTGTTAATATCACATAACATCAAGTATCATTTAACCAGATTAAAGTTCATGCAACTTAAACAGATACTGAAACAAACAAATTTTGATGAATATAGATTAGTAACTTCGTGACTGTAGTAAAATCGACACCTAGCTGCAGCTAAGCAGATCGAAAAAATGAAGGATCAACAAAGTAAGGCAGCGAAAAACCAAATTTACCTTAGTCTAGACTTGCTAAGCAACCAAAGAAGGACTCAATTTCACGAGACCAGAACAAAAGAAGACCTGAAATGCTTGAAACTTAGAGCCTACCAAAATTTTAAAAGAGAGGTTGAAACAGAGACAAAATGGAGATAAATCTTTGCAGGACAATGCTCACACAACATCATAAGATTTTAGATATTAGGTGAAAACAGTCTTGAAATTAACAGCAACAATCATGATATTAAGTGCTATCAACACAACAATTCCGGGCTGAGACTATACTAAAATCAACCAACAAAAACGACCCAATCAAAAAGAAAAGAAAACACAAGCAAGACAAAGATTATTACCTCTTCAATAGCAGCAACTGAGACGACGAGCTTTTCCATGAACTCTATACCACTATTTTGGAGGTGAGAATTGATGAAGAAGAAGACCCAAGCTCTCCCCACCCAATCCCGTTAGTGTCTCTTTTGAAGGTGATGATGGCTGCTAGAGATTCTAGTCTGTTCCTTGTATAAAGAAAAACACCCCTAATAATGGAGAAAGATAGGAAATTTATAGGCAGGTATTAGAGTAAAGTTGAGATATTTTCAATTTTTAAAATTCAAAATCCTCTTTGAATCCAAGAAGAGGCTGAAAAGTCATTGAAAAATCTTGAGTGATCTTGGACAAATTCATACACATGGGTCACCGGCGTGATTTCTGGAGATTATGTTGGCTTTTGTCTGATATTAAAGAAGAAGGGAGAGTGTGTGCATATGAGTTATCTGAGTATATACGTATAGGTGTTATGGGTGTGTGTTTTATATGTTAATGAATTGATTGTTCTGGAAAAAGAAAAATGATTGGGCTGGACTTTTTGGAGTTGAATTGGGCCAAATTAGGTCCAAAATGGACCAATTGGTCCGAAAAAGCAAGCAAAAATGGGTTTAAGGGGTAAGAGTATTAAAAATTTGGCAAATTCTATAATAATCATAGCCAAATTAAATTAAAAGTGGTGAGTTATGCTAAAATATGAATAAGATGAATTTTATTAATTAATTGACAAACTTCTTAATTCCAACAAAATAGAACAGTCAACAAAAATGCAAAAATATTTGATCATAAAAAGGTGATTAGTCAAACATTATAAAATCGTTCGCGAATTATAAAAATAAGAAAAATTATATATGAAAATCACTTAAAAATATTTTGAATTTTGTAAATGCTAATTACTTTAAATTATTTGAAATTGAAGAAGCTCGACAATTAATTTATATTGTGGGGAGTTACAATTGGATGTCAACACCTACATGTTATTTTCATAAAAAATTGCAAAAATGAACTTAGGAGATGGGTTTAGAGTCTTAGATGGTATGAATGTGCATGTGACTATGATTGTGATCCTAATATGAGAGTGTTGATGATGATGTTGATGAAATTGATGTTCCTGGAGTCTTAAAGATCATGAAACTAGTCCTAAGATAATGATTCTAACCCAAGAGTTGATGGTTTATGTACTAAATTGAGTTAACTATGTCCAACAAGACTAGTTAGAAGAGTAACCCAGATGATTAAGATCTTATGAGCATGTCGAGTCCTGAGAGGGATATTGAGCACCGAAATGAGTAAGAGTAGATAATTACTCAAACTCAACAGCTAAGTAGCCAGCATAGGAGAGGATTGAACCATAAAACTAGATGTTTCTTTCTCCCAAAAGAGGATTTGTTGTTCTTTACTGTGGATCTACCGATATGATGTCCTTTACCTCGGCAAGGTACTGGATGGTTGTGGCAACGACATTATTTTGTTGTATCATCACTAGCTCATAAGTGATAGTTGTTGGTTAGAGAAACTCCCAGATAGGTCATGTTGGTATCCTAATGTGATAAACGAGTTCCTTGCCTCTTGAGTTGAGTCTATGACTATGATGAGTTGATGTTTGAGTTGAGTGTCTTTTATGATGTTCTTTCCTTTCCAACTATTTTACATACCATACTTTCCATTAACTGACATCCATTTGGGCCTCCATCTTTTCATGATGAAGAGGCAGATACTCGAGATCCTCAATAGGCACTCCATTGAAGGTCCATTCTCCCTACAGTTGATTGGTGAGTCCTCCCCTGCATTTGGAGGATACCCTTTTTATATTTCTTATTCATTGAGTTAATTTTATTTTTAGTTGTGGTATACATGGCTTTTCATGGTACCATTCTATATTGTAGAGGTAGAGGCTTCATAGACTAGAAGATGATGACTTGATGTTGAGGTGTTTCTATCCTTTGATTGCGTTTTCTTTAAATTTACTATTATGTCCCAGATGTTAAGTTTGGCTTTGTTGACCTATGACCCTTATTCATTGAGTTTGAAGCAAACTGAGCTGCCCACTATTATGTCTTCTTTATTCCAATGTCTTCCGCTGATTAAATGATTGAATGACTATCATGAGGACAAGTGGTTCGCTTGGGGACTAGTAATAGTCTCTGAGTGTTGGCCACGTCTTGGGTGCCCTCTTGGGGCATGACAAACTTGGTATTAGAGCACATAGTCCAAGTGTCGTAGAGAGTCTATGAAGTCGTATCTAGTAGAGCCTTGTTTATGGGTGTGTTGTGCACCACACTTTATAAGCAGGAGGCTATAAGACATTAGGAATGGTTACACTTCTTTTGATTATGAGTTTGTGCAGTGGAGTTTAACTCTATTAAAATATCCATCTGATTCATGCGTTATGCATTCGCAGACCATGCGCCCCGAGCGTACTACTGCCCAATAAGATGCCTCAGCCTCTAACATTGAGAATTCCCCACTAGAGGTCCCTACTCAGATAGGGATGAGAGGACGGGGTCGACCTGCCAGAACTACTGGGGTTCCACGTACACCTACTGTTCAGCCATCCCCCACATTAGAGGAAGACTTTAGGGGAGCCATTACTATGCTCTCGCAGCTAGTGGCCTCCCAGAATAGTAGTTGAGGTCCACTGGCTCCTAGTTTTAGCTCCCAACCAAGCTTAAAGATTTCTTGAGGATGAACCCATCAGTCTACACAGGTTAGAAGGTTGAGGAAGACCGACAAAACTTTATTGATGAGATGTGGAAGGTCCTAAAGGATATGCATACAACTGAGGTTGAAGGATTTGATCTTGCCTTCTATTAGCTTAAGGTTGTGGCGAACTTCTGGTATAGCTAATAGGAAGATAGTCGAGGTGAGGATGCTGAACCTGTTGAGTAGAGTGAGTTTGAAAGTTCTTTCCTCGATCACTTCTTTCCTCAAGAGTTGAGGGACGCAAAGATTGAAGAGTTTGTGAACCAAAAGCAAGAAGGGTCGACTATCAAAAAGTATAGTCTCAAGTTCATTCAGTTGTGCAGGTATGCCCCATAGATGGGCGAGGATATTAGAGCAAGGATGATGAAATTCGTGTCTGGGTTGGGTAGACATGTGAAGAGGGAGTGCAAGGCAGCATTGCTGATCCTAGGTATGGATATCTCTAGAATTATGGTTTATGCCCAGCAAATTGAGGAGGATAAGAAGAAAGACAGAGAAGAGCATTTAGGTAAGAAATCTAAATCAACAGGGCGTGAGCCTAGCTAGCATAAAAAGAATAAGGGAGATAAGTCCTACTTCCAAAAGAGGTCTTCTAGTTATGAACCATCCTCAATGAGTGCACCTGTCCAACATAACAGGCATGATAAAAAAATCTTATGGTCATCAGAATTTCAGGGCTTAGAGTTCTCAATCCCAACCTAGTGTGACTTAGGGCTCGAGAGGAAAGCTACCCTGTGGCAAGTGTGGCAAATTCTACCTAGGTGAGTGTCGTGAGGGCACAAACACTTGTTATAAATATGAACATGATGGTCACTTCCAGAATAAGCGTCCTATGAGAAGGAGGGGTGATGGAAGCAACAAAGCAAAGTCCACCGCAGCACCCCCAGCCGACAGTAATCAGCGGGGTACCACTGCGGCTAGCGATCGCGAAACAAATTGTCTATATGCGGTGGGTAATCGACAGGATCAGGAAGTTGCACTAGATGTTTCTACTGGTATGCTTCAAGTCTTTACTTTTGATTGTTATGCATTACTTGATCGGGGTGCCACTCTATCTTTTGTGATTCCCTTTGTGGCTAATAGATTTGGGATTTTTTCGAAATGTTTGCTTGAACCCTTTGCTGTTTCCACTCCTACTAGTGCTATCCTAGCTGAAAGAGTCTATATGGATTATGTAGTATCCGTCTATCATAGGGATACCCTGGCTGACTTGATAGAGTTAGAGATGGCTGACTTTGATATGATTCTTGGCATGAACTGGCCGTCTATCATAGGGATACCCTGGCTAACTTGATAGAGTTGGAGATGGTTGACTTTGATGTGATTCTTGGCATGGACTGGCTTTATGCTTATTATGCATCCATTGATAATAGGACCCGAATTGTTAAATTCCAATTTCCAAATGAACCGGTCCTAGAGTGGAAGGGAACTTCTTATGCACCTGAGGGAAAGTTTATTTCCTACCTTAGAGCCAAAAATCTAATCTCTAAAGGTTCAATCTACCACCTCGTGCGAGTTAAGACTGATGATATAGAGCTTCCACCCTTTGAGTCAGTCCTCATTGTGAATGAGTTTCCTGAAGTGTTCCTTGAGGATCTGCCCAGAGTCCCTCTTGATGTGGAGATTGACTTTGGGATTGATGTTATCCACAATACCCAACCTATCTCAATTCCGCCTTATAGAATGGTCCCCACTAAGTTGAAAGAATTGAAAAAGCAATTGAGAGATTTGTTAGAGAAGGGCTTTATCAGGCCGAGTATTTCTCCTTAGGGTGCTCCTGTCCTTTTCATGGGAAAGAAAAATGGGTATTTTAGAATGTGCATTGATTATAGGCAACTGAATAAGGTCAAGATAAAGAATAAATATCCTCTCCCTGGGATAGATGGTCTGTTTGACCAACTTTAGGGTGCCTCTTGTTTCTCAAAGATAGACCTCAGATCTGGTTATCATCAGTTGAAGGTGAGGAAATATGATATCCCAAAGATAACCTTTACGACTAGATTTGGCCATTTTGATTTCTTGGACATGTCATTTGGATTGACTAATGCACCTACAGCCTTTATGGACTTGAGGAATAGAGTGTTCAGACAATATCTTGATATGTTTGTGATCATGTTCATCAACGACATTCTGGTGTATTCGAGAGATGAGGAGGAGCATACCAATCACCTTAGAATTATCCTTTAGACTGTTAAAGACTATGAATTATATGCGAAGTTTTTGAAGTGTGAATTTTGCCTTAAGTCAGTGGCTTTCCTGGGCCATATTGTTTCAAGTGATGGTATTCAAGTAGACGCCTAAATGACTGAAGCGGTTACGAACTAGCCTAGACCGACTTCTCGGATGGACATAAGGAGTTTCTTAGTGTTGGCAGGCTACTACCGCAAATTTGTTGAGGGATTTTCTTTCTTATTCATACCATTGGATACATTGACTCAGAAGAGGGTCAAGTTTCAGTGGTCCGAAGAATGTGAGAAAAGCTTATAAGAGTTAAAAGTCCGCCTGACTATTGCACCAGTTTTAACCTCTCCTGATAGGGCAGAAGTCTTTGTGATATATTGTGATGTGTTAAGAATTGGATTGGGTTTTGTCTTGAAGCAAAGAGAAAAGGTGATGGATTATGCTTCTGGACAACTTAAGGTTCATGAGAGGAACTACCCAACCTATGATTTTGAGTTGGTGGCGGTGGTGTTTGAACTTAAGATTTGGCGCCATTACTTGTTTGGAGTGTATGTGGATGTGTTCACTAACCACAAGAGCTTGCAGTATTTCTTCAGTCAGAAAGAGCTCAACTTGCAACAGAGGAGACGATTGGAGTTGTTCAAGGATTATGACATGAGTATTCTCTACCACCTAGGTAAGGCTAACATGTATTGCTAATGCTCTTAGCAGGTATCTATTGGTAGCATTGCCCATATGGAGGAAGGAAAGAAAGAGTTGGCTAAGGAGGTGCATAGATTGGCTCGATTGGGGGTACAACTTGAAGAGAATGATAAAGATGGAATGAACGTTCAGAATGGGTCTATATCATCCCTAGTGGCAGAGGTGAAAGAGAAGCAAGATTAAGATCCTATCTTACTTTAATTAAAGGAAGTTGTCCATAAACAAAAGGTGATGGTTTTATCCAAAGGGGGAGATGATGTGTTGAGGTACCAGAGTAGATTATGTGTTTTGAATAGAGATGGTGCTCAAGACAGATATGGCCGAACCTCACAGCTCTAGGTACTCCATCCATCGTGGCTCTACCAAAATGTACCATGACTTGAGAGAAGTCTATTGGTGGAATAAAATGAAGAGGAATATCGCTGAGTTTGTTTCTAAGTACCCAAATTGTCAACAGATCAAAGTCGAGCATCAAAGGCCATGTGGATTGGCTCAAAACTTTGAGATTCCTGAATGGAAGTGGGAGATGATCAACATAGACTTCACTACTTGTCTACCAAGGTCCCGAAAGCAGTATGATTTAGTATGGGTGATTGTGGATAGGATGACCAAATCAGCTCACTTATTAGCAGTCAAAATGACTAAAACTACAGAAGAGTATGCCAAGTTGTACATTCGTTAGATTGTGATATTACATGGAGTTCCCTTGTCTATCATCTTAAATAGAGGAGCTCAATTCACCTCCCAATTTTGTAGATCTTTTCGGAAGGTATTGGGTACTAAAGTGAATCTGAGTACTGCCTTCCATCCCTTGATAAATGGCTAGGCAGAGCGCACCATTCAGACTTTGGAGGATATGTTGAGAGCTTGTGTCCTTGACTTTAAAGGAAATTGGGATGACCACTTACGATTGATCAAATTTTCATATAACAATAGTTATCATACAAGAATTCAGATGGCTCCCTATGAGGCTTTTTATGGGAGAAGATGTAGATCACCAATTGGGTGGTTCAAAGCTGGCGAAGCTGAATTGATTGGACTTGACCTTGTTCACCAATCCATGTAGAAGGTGAATGTTATTAAAGAGATGTTGAATACTGCACAAAGCTATCAGAAGTCCTACACTGACGTGAGAAGAAAAGATTTAGAGTTTGAGGAGAATGATTGGGTATACTTGAAGGTGTCACAATGAAGGGTGTCATGTGGTTTGGTAAGAGGGGAAAGCTAAGTCCTCACTATGTCGGTCCCTATTAGATTGTGAAGAGGATTATGAAAGTTGCTTATGAGTTAGAGTTACCTTCTGAGCTCGATGTGATTCACTCATTCTTTCACGTCTCGATGTTGAAGAAGTGCTTGGGAGATCCTGCCTTGGTAATCCCTATTGAGAGCATCAAAGTGAAGGATAGCTGATCACGCTCAGGATACACCTCTCTTTTGAAATAAAAGTGATCTTCAAGTAATAAACCTAACCAAGGTTAGGGTCGAATCCCACAGGAAATACGGGACATTACAAACTGATTCACCAATAAACAATTAAAGAATTAACTACCTCAATTCCCAAAAAGGAGGGGTTTGCAATGATTGATAGGAAATTAAACTAAGCTAAATAATATGGAAGACAATCAATAATGGAGAGCAACTTGGGTATTATGTTCCCCATGATTCACTAACTCAACATCCCAAGATATCACAATTCTCAACTAGAATATCGTATGCAGGATGGTAATTTAAGTTCTTCTAACTCTTTGGTCAAAGGTGAAGGTCGAATTTCACTATGAGACTTTTCCCATCTCCATAGTGTGCTCAACTAACCATTACCAATAGTCCCAGTCAACCTCCCCTTGGTCTAGTTCGCTTGATTAGATGAGAACACATCATCGAATCTTGTTAGTCACTCCCTATTTCCTATTCATTACCACCTGGATCAAGAAGGTAACACTAGGCGAGTTCTAATGTTGGACAACACTAGAAAACATTCAAAATGAAGAGAAATGATTAATACATGCAAATACCCATTCAAAGAATTGCAAATAAGCCAGGTTTTCTAAGTTAGATTCTCATGATTCCCACAACCCCAAGTTATGGGTTTAGCTACTCATATCTTGGGCAAATAAAGAAACAATGGATAAAGAACACATGTTATTCACTTACCCAAGAAGATTGAAGAACAAGAAAACTCAATTTGTATTGAGAATCACAAGATTGAATGATGACTTGAATCCACCAGTGAATCGCTTCTCCAAATTCAAGTCTCCAAAACTAAAGCCCTATGGGTACTCCAATTTCTTACTCTCTACTCTATTTTCAGTTGTAATCTATAGAAAAATCTAAAAACTGCGCTTAAATGACCTAGTATTTACTATTTATAGTATTTACAAACAAGTTCCTAAAATAGTTAGAAAAATTAGTCGGTGCATCCTACGATTTGTAGTTACGACTCGTAGCTTGGGACACGAGTCGTAATCATACTTTCGTATTCAGCTTTTGGATCTTGAACTTCACTGCTAAGAAACATCTTCACGATTTATAGTCTGATCAATGACTCATATTGTCCTCTCATAGTCCATATGTGCAGTACTTGGTCCAATACTATAGAACACTGGAAATTGCTACGAAACCTTCTGATATGGCTCGTAGAATAATCTATGACTTGTAACTGAGTTTCATGTGGCTGAATTTCAGTTTTTGCTTCAACATTGAAAATCTCCATGAGGCCACCTCTACAACTCGTAAACTGAGCTACAACTCGTTGAGGGTCTCATATGTCTTCAAAAATCAGCGAAACCTGCAACTTTTCCCAAAAATGTGTCAACCTTCTTTTCCTATGAAAACAAACACAAAAACATATAAAAACCATAATATCGCATTGAGAAGATACAAAATCCAAGTTTTAGGCATCAAATTTCTGTATTTTGACAGCACACCAACACCCTAAACTTAATATTTTTGGTTGTCCTCAAGCGGTGACTCAATCTAACTAGATAACACAGCAACACACATAATAGAACTAATGGCATATATCTTGCACAATTAAGGCTCAAGCACCCACACCAACTTTTCCAAACAAGATAAGGTAGCTGTTTTCGCAAACCAAGACATAACGATGCATCTGACAACACAACTGTGACACGTACGAGAATATACATAATCCACAATCATTGAACAAGCCAAGTGCTAACAATGAAATATAGATGCCCTCACAGAAATAAGTCTCAAGTAACATACTCAATGATGATTTCAACATTAACACTGGGACTGTGCAAACACACTCACACTCACAAAGATATTCATGTACATTGACTAATATCATAGGCTTGCCCCTATGCTCATGACTCAGATTTTCAACTAGCCGGATTAGGATCACTCTAGGACCTTCTAGGCTTGTAACGTCAGCTCATGGGACTTTGATAGGGTATTTTTGGAAACATAGTGACTAAAGACCATCCTTGAACCCCGTTTTTCATCACATTCACCTTATCAACTCAATCAATTCACCTTATTCTCCCTTTTTCCTCATATTCAAGCTTTTATGGGTATTTTCTTCTCATTTTTCAGCTTTTGCCTCATTTTCACAAATCATTTTGCTTTCAATCTTAATCTAAGACATCTTTTTCTTTTCCTTTCTCCCAGTATATGATATTCTTCTTTTTCTTTCTATTCCAAACTCACCACCTTATTTTTGTGATTTCACCTTTATACGGTCCACCCTCAACTTAGGCTTTTAGCCTATTTTGAAGTACACAATATCTATTCCCTAAACCAGGGCAACTTTTGGTAGTCACAATTAACTTAGGAATTTTGCCTCAGTCAAGGTTCACAATGCTCAAGGACAGACCAGGGCCAATCTCAAGGTTCATCATTAGACAAGGCTAGGCTAATTAGGTATTTAAGAAAGAATTGGGTCATGTAAGGCTCAAATATTTGGAACAAGGGGTAAAACATCATTTGGTTGGTTATTTAAAGATAAAGTGGACTAATCAAAGAACAAAGGCCTAGGATCACCTCCTAATCCATTTAGTCTACCATCCAACTTAGAGTAATAAGGCAAGTTCTGATTTAGCACAAAATATGCATGAATCTGGCAAAAAAAGCTCACTCACACATAACATTGCATAAATTATCAACAAGAAACTCATAGATCATGCTTCATATCTCAATTATCCTCACTTATCAAGACAAACATTGCCAAACACCCTAATATGCATGGTTGTAATTTAACTACTAATAAAAAATTTTGGTGCGTACCAATTTTTAAACTATTTCAAAATATTCATCAAAACATTGTACATGCCATAATTCAAGTACTACATACTACAAATATTATCTAAAACATTCTAGACATGCCGGTTCAACAAAAATTAAATATTCATGAGAAAAAAGAACACCGCCAAGAAAACCTCGAGATTAAAATTTGGGGTAGTTATGACCAAAAGCTACTCAGACTTCATCCAAGTCCATAACTACCCACACACTATCGAAAAAAATTATATGTTGTCCTCAATGTACAATATCAAAATCAAAGTAAATACAAGGGGTCAAAAACAAACATATCTTGGTACCTAAGAATGTCACGGGCTGCATTTGATTGTCTCCCTCTTGTAGAGTACTTTGTCCAGCAGCCGAACCAGATGAGCCAATGCCCATCACTTTATTATGCTCCTGGCTAGTCTCAGCTCATCCTCTCACCATGATATCCTCAAGACTCTCTCGAGCTCATCCTCTGCCTCCTCATCATCAACCTCAGAGATCTTCATATGCATATGCCTATCCTCAATCTCATCACCCTCCATAAGGGGTATCTTCCTGTAACACCCCACATCTTATAATACTAGTACTATGCAAATAAAATATGATATGGTTTAGTAAAATTAGCGCCAATTTTTAAAAGTTCTTGAATCTCGTGTTAATGGGTGATTTGTGCGTCTAACGCTTAAGAGGGTTGAGTGTATACATGTTTTATGTTAAATTGAGGAAATCATGACCCTAAAGAAAGTGAGAGAATTGAGGTTCTTGTAGGACTTAAGAAACTAGCAGGTGAATCACCTACTTGCTTAGCTTAAAATTTCTAGCTAAACGGAGACGAGGCGCGACGTCGAATTTGTCCAAGTCTAATTAAGAATGAAGTCCGTATTAAAGGTGTAACTTTAGCCCATGTTTTACCATCACACATGGACTATATTTTTAGCTTAAGAAGAATATAAAAAGGGCCCAAGACCATTACAATTTCTTTAGTAAGTTAGGCCCAACTAATTAAGAAGAAGAAAGTTGAAAAATGGGCAGCACAAGCCCATCAATTTGGAGCCCCAAAAGGACCAAGTGAAAGGGGCAAGGAGCTACATCACCAGCTTGGTAATGTAACGCTAAATTAAACATAGTAAGGAAGCCAAATACCCCTTTAAAAATGGTTTAAAACAGCTCCCACAAGTCATTTTTCAACTTGAACACACAAAAATCAGATTGCTCTCCAAGTTTTTGCTCAACTTTTCTTGACTTTGTAAAGCAACCAAAAGAAGCTTTTAGGGTTCTTAAGGAGGATCTCAATCTTGAATTCAAAGGTAAGTAATCATAGTTGTGTATTTAGTTTGGTTTCTTCATGAAAAAGAAGAAGTATATGCTAGTTATGCTTGTGCTGAAAATTGGACAACATGTGTTTAGAAAGTTGCTGCGCACTTGCCTTTTGTTTTAGTGACTTCTCTATGGTTCGAGGGATGTATTGAAGAGAAGTTGATGTTATTAACATGGTTTGAGTTATATTTATTACCCTAAGGTTGCTTCCCTAATTTTGGTTTCATTTAACAAATGAGTTTTATTGTGCTATCATAAGTGTAATATTGATCGGAACTTGTGGGATGATGGATGTAAGGCTATTACCTCACGTCCTTAATGACTGATTTGTTACTATTCTGAGACTAGTTCAAGGCTGTTTTTATGAATATATGTGTTGATAATAGTTTGGTTAAAGTTGGAACGGGTTTGGAATTGTCGACGTCAAAATGGGGCAAAGAGACATAACGTTATGCTGTCCATTTGTAGGTTGTATAGACTTGTTATGTGTTGTAGCTTTGTGGGCTATTGTAAGACTATTATGGCACTAAAATAGACTACACATAATGTGTACATGTGAATGTGTATTAGAAAATACGAGTAGGGGCAGAAGGGTTGAAAGAATACACTCGGGTTTATAAATACCCGCTTGCTGCCCGTATGTTGTTTTCTTATGTGATTGGGCTACCAAGGTGTATCTAATGGATGCTAATGCTAGTTTTATCCTATTATATTGTATATAGATACTTGGAAGAACGGAAGGTTATCTTGAGGTCAAAACGAGGTCGTACATCGAGGTATGTAAGGCTACTTGATTTCGTATTGTTTGGCATGAAACATAGATTCCTCCTTGGCACATAAAGGCACCTACCAACTTCGACACAACTATTAACTATGTCTACACTCTTGCAAATGTTCATATGCTCCCATACATAGTCACCTTCAGATCTACATACACACATGGATACCAAGTTACATGGGTTCTTTTTGCCAAATAAAGTTCACGAGTTATTTCATCTCATACGCATTTCCTTATTTATGTGACGTACTCTTTTCATTGTCATGTTGTCTTGTATGATTATCTACATGTCACATGTTACATCCATAGTCCTACAGCTACAATATCATGACCACTTAAAGAATCATCTCAAATATAATTGAAAGATAACGTAAAGTATATTGCTTATTGATGGGTGGTAGCCCGAGGGGTGGGAGAATCACCTATCCAGGAACGATCCTATTACGGGTGGTAGCCCAAGGGGTTAAGGAAGAATCTAGCCAGGGACGATCCCGATACAGTTTACCACTAATCAGTTGGTCATTTGTATTATATGCTGTGCACAGATTTACAGTAAAGGTAAAGTAATATATAGACATAAAGTACATGATTCCACAGTATAACTAAAGGTGGTCTCTTAACCTACACCAGTACATAATTTCATTTGAGTTATTATTTCATATGTAGTATATCCTGCCTTACATATTCAGTACATTATCTCATACTGACATCCTTTACGGGGGACCTGCATTTTATTCTGCAGGTATAGGTGCTAGTAGATCTCCCCAGTAGGAGTACATGATATCCAGATACTGATACCAAGCTCCAGGTTGCTTCGGGGATTTGTTTGTATCTAGAGATTATACGTTTGTACCGTACAGTTAGTCGAGGCGGGGCCTGTCCCGACCCTTATCAGATGTTTTTCTGTATCTAGAGGCTCTATAGACTATGTCAATTAAGGTGTGGTCCTATCTCATACTTTAAACACCGTGGCCCCAACGGCCTAGCCATATACATTTCCTTTTGGCTTGTTATCACTCTTTATTTTTTTAAGGGCATGTCAAATGTAGAAATCCCTTATAATATGTATAGGAAGTGCATAGATACAGGTTGGTTCTCCTGAGCCTCATCGACGATGGGTGCCAGTCCGCCTTAACGGGACTTGGGGCGTGACAGAAGTGGTATCAGAGCGGGTCATCCTAGAGAGTCTACAAAGCTGTGTCTATGTAGAGTCTTGTTTATCGATGTGGTTGTGCACCACATTTATAAGCAGGAGGCCACGTGGCATTTAGGAGTTGTTGCATTCTTTTCATTCTTTAGATCGTGCCATAGAGTTAAGTATAATAGGTGGATTGTGTTTAACCCCTAAATTGTTTTGTACAGCAAGTATGCCAAAAACCAGGACGAACAAAGGTAAAGGGAAGGGAATAGAAGTGGTGGTTGATATACCCAGTTAGGTGAGACTATGAAATGAGGCTCAAGACGAGTCTCAGTCACAAACATCTCCAAGTCCTTCAGCTCGTGATGAACAAAAAGTAGTGAAATTCCCCCAGAACCATCTATAGAGGCTACCATGCAGAATCTGAGAAATGCAGTCCAACTATTGACTCATATAGTTGCTGGCCAAGATCAAAGATAGGAAGGTCCAGTTATAGGTGTAGGTGGTGCAAATAGGGCAGCTGGCACGAGGATACATGACTTCCTTAATTTGGACCCTCCATCCTTCACCGGGTCAGATCCTAATGAAGATCCCCAAGACTTTATTGATCAGGTTCAGCGAACTTTAGATGTTATGCATGTGAGTGGTACAAAAGCGGTTGAGTTAGCGACATATAGGTTGAAAGGTGTGGCTATATTCTGGTATGAAGTTTGGAAGCAATCTAAGGGTATAGATGCACCTCCAACTACCTGGAAGGAGTTCAAAGAGGCATTTCTTGGCCATTAATTACCATTAGAGATTCGAGAGGCCCGTGTAGATCAGTTCTTAAACCTTCACCAGGGGAATATGAGCGTGAGGGAGGATAGCCTTCAATTTAATTCCCTGGCCAGGTATGCTCTTAATGTAGTTGCTATTATGGTAGGTAAAGTTCATCGAGATGTGGTTAGATTGGATATGTACCTGGTCAGTGACTGTACCATTTCTTCCTTGAACAAAGACATGGATATTGCGAGAATGCAAGCTTTTGTACAGAAACTGGAGGATCAGAGGAAAAGGAGAAGGACACAAGAGTTAGAAAGGGCGCAGTCCAAGAGGGCCAGGTCTACAGGGCAGTTTACACCACCCCAAGGAGAGCTTAGGCCTCGGTTTTCTAATAGACCACCTAGGCCATCATCCTCCTACTTTGCAGCCAGTGCTCCACCA
The DNA here is from genome assembly GCA_026153255.1 of Solanum medicagineum. Classification (NCBI taxonomy): domain Eukaryota; kingdom Viridiplantae; phylum Streptophyta; class Magnoliopsida; order Solanales; family Solanaceae; genus Solanum; species Solanum medicagineum. Next base: position 8,588 of record JAPFFP010054056.1, on the reverse strand, counting down.
ATTTGGTCCAAGAAGTGAAGGGCAAGGCGCCTGGATAGCGGGATATTCAGCAGGCCAGCAAATGACTCCTAGGAAACCTTGTAAACAGTGTGGAAGAATTTATCTGGGTATATGTTGTGCTGGGACAAATGTTTGTTATTAGTGTGGTGCGCCAGGGCATATGATAAAAGATTACCCGAGGAGGCGTATGGGTGATATAGCACAATCTATTGGGTGAGCTATTGCATCATCATCATCATCAGTTCCTCCAATAGGTAGGGGTCAACAAGCACCTATGGGTAGTGTTAGAGGTGTTAGAGGGGCAACTAGCTTTAGTGGAGTCCAAAATCACACTTATGCTCTGGGGAGTCGGCAAAATTTGGAAACTTCACCTGATGTGGTCACAGGTACATTGTCCATCTTTTCACATAATGTATATGCATTAATTGACCCTGGTTCTACACAATCATACATCACCCCACTAGTTGCTGGGAAGCTTAAAAGGACACCTAGATTATTGAACAAACCATTTGAAGTGTCTACGCCAATTGGTGAATCTATTAAGGCTAGAAGGGTTTATTATGACTGTGTAGTAACTGTTTGTGACTGTGACATGTTGGCTGACCTTATTGAGCTAGAAATGGTGGAATTTGATGTTATAATGGGTAGGGATTGGTTAGCTTCTTGCTATGCCACCGTAGATTGCCGAACTAAGAGAGTGTGCTTCCACTTTCCAAATAAGGCAATTCTTGTATGAGAAGGCAATGTTGGGGCACCAAAGGGGAAGTTTATCTCTTATTTTAAGGCTAGAAAGATGATATCCAAGGGGTCTATATTCCATTTAGTTAGAGTGAGGGATGTGGAGGCAGAATCACCAACTCTTCAATCTGTTCCAGTAGTGAATGAATTTGTCGATGTGTTCCCTGAAGAACTTCTAGGCTTACCTCCAGAGCGAGAAATATATTTTGGTATTGACTTACTTCCAGGCATTCAACCTATTTCAATCCCTCAATATAGAATGGTCCGGCCAGAGTTACGTGAATTAAAAGAGCAGTTAAAAGACTTATTGGAGAAGGGTTTTATAAGACCTGGTGTGTCCCATTGGGGTGCACCAGTGTTATTTATATGCAAAAAAGATAGCACCTTGAGAATGTGTATCAACTATCGACAATTGAATAGGGTGAAAATTAAGAATAAATACCCCTCCTCAGGATTGACGATTTATTTGATCAGTTACAGGGTGCCAAATGCTTTTCAAAAATTGATTTGAGATCAGGTTATTACTAAGTGAGGGTGAAGGAGAAAGATATATCTAAGACTGCTTTCAGAACACGCTATGGTCATTTCAAATTTCTTGTTATGTCATTTGGGCTAACAAATGCACCAATAGTTTTTATGGATTTGATGAACAGGGTGTTGAAGCCATTCTTAAATGTGTTTGTGATAGTGTTTATAGATGACATTCTGGTACATTCATGATCAGAAGAGGACCATGCAAATCACTTATGACAGGTGTTACAAGTTCTTCGTGATCGGCAGTTGTATGCCAAGTTTTCTAAATGTGAATTTTGGCTGAAATCACTGGCATTCTTGGGTCATATTATGTCTAATGAGGGGATAAAGGTGGATTCACAAAAGATAGACGCTGTGAAAGATTAGCCAAGAACAATGACACCCACGAAAGTTTGGAGCTTCCTATGTTTGGAAGGTTATTACAGGAGGTTTGTTGGAGGTTTTTCTTCTATTTTTGCAGCTCTAACAAAGTTGACACATAAGGCAACCAAGTTCCAATGGAATGATGCATGTGAAAGGAGCTTCCAGGAGCTGAAAAATAAGCTAACTTCTGCACCTGTGCTAGTACTTCCAAAAGGCACCGAAGGATATGCAGTGTATTGAGATGCTTCAGTTGTTGGCTTAGGGTGTGTACTGAAACAACATGGTAGGGTAATTGCTTATGAATCTAGACAGCTATGACCACCTGAGAAAAACTATCCAACACATGATCTTGAGCTAGCAGTGGTTGTCTTTGCTTTGAAAATATAATGCCACTATTTGTATGGGGTTCACATTGACATATATACTGACCACAAGAGCCTACAATACATATTTAAGCAGAAAGACCTAAACTTAAGACAACGGAGATGGCTAGAGCTAATAAAGGATTATGATTTTGATATACTATGCCATCTAAAGAAAGCAAATGTGGTAGAAAATGCTCTGAGTCATAAGGCAATAATGAATACTGGTGATCAAGCTATGGTGAGTCAAGGAGTGGCTAGGGATCTACGTCAACTAGCCAGTTTGGGAGTTCTCCTTCTTGAAACTCCAAAGGAAAGGGTTATGGTACATAATGCAACAGCGTCTTCATTGGTAACGGAGGTGAAAGGAAAACAATTTGAGGATCCTGTTCTACGACAGCTTAAGGAAAAGGTAAGCCAGGGTACGATAAAGGGCTTTGACCTTACACAAATTGGATTACTTTACTGCCAAAATAGATTATGTGTGCCTGATATTAATGGATTAAGAAAGAGGATAATGGAAGAAGCCCATCATTCCCGATATTCCATCCATCCAGGATCAAATTAGATGTACCATGACTTGAAGGGAATGTTTTGGTGGGGAGGCATGAAAAAGGACCTTGCAGAATTTGTGGTTCAATGTCAAAATTGCCAACAAGTGAAAGTAGAACACCAAAACCCAGGAGGTTATATGCAGTGTATAGAACTTCCAACATGGAAGTGGGATATGATCAATATGGATTTTGTTACCTATTTGCCTCGCTCATTTCAGAAGTTTGACTCCATATGGGTAATAGTTGACAGACTAACAAAGTCAGCACACTTCTTGCCTGTTTGGAGTGACTATACAGCTGAGAAGTATGCCAAGCTATACATCAAAGAGATAGTCTGGCTACATGGAGACCCAATCTCCATTATTTCTGATCGGGGGGCTCAATTCACTGTAAAGTTTTGGAAGTCCTTTCAAAAGAGTCTAGGGACACAAGTGAATTTGAGTACAGCATTTCACCCTCAAACAGATGGTCAAGCAGAACGCACCATTCAAACACTTGAAGATATGTTGCGAGCTTGTGCATTGGATTTTAAAGGTAGTTGGGTGGACCATTTGCTACTTATTGAATTTGCCTATAATAATAGCTACCACGCGAGTATCAAGATGGCACCTTATGAAGCTTTATACGGAAGGAAATGTAGATCTCCAATTAGATGGTTAGAAGTGGGTGAAACTACCTTGCGTTTGCCAGATCTAGTATAAAAAGCCATGGAAAAAGTTAAGGTAATATAGCAGCGGCTAGAAACAGCCCAAAGTCATCACAAATCATATGCGGATGTTAGAAGAAGAGGACTAGAAATCTCAGTAGGAGATTGGGTATTTTTAAAGGTGTCTCCAATGAAAGGGGTGATGAAATTTGGTAAGAAAGGGAAACCAAGTCCACGTTACATAGGGCCATATCAGATTATTAGGAGGTTTGGGCAGGTTGCATATGAACTACAGCTACCCCAAGAGCTTTCAATGGTTCATCCAGTTTTTCATGTCTCAATGCTTCGAAAATGCATAGGTAACCCATCTCGTATCACTCCTATTGAGGATGTACAAGTTACAGAAGATCTCAGCTATGAAGAGCTACCTATTTCTATTCTATATTATCAAGTTAAGAAGCTAAGGAATAAAGAAATAGCTTCAGTAAAAGTACTTTTGAGAAACCATCAAGCAGAAGAAATAACATGGGAGGATGTACGTATGATTGAATACTTGCTGTGTTGTCGAAGGTTTGTTTAAATAAAGGTTTATTCATGGCTAAGCTATCCAATTGTGCCAACAATCGTGGATGAATGTTCCTGAGGGGGGAGGATGTAACACCCCACATCTTATAATACTAGTACTATGCAAATGAAATATGATATGGTTTGGTCAAATTAGCGCCAATTTTTAAAAGTGCTTGAAGATCGTGTTAATGGGCGATTTGTGCGTCTAACGCTTAAGAGGGTCGAGCGTATACAAGTTTTGTGTCAAATTAGGAAATCATGAAGCTAAACAAAGTGAGAGAATCAAGGTGCTTGTAGGACTCAAGAAGCTAGCAGGTGAATCACCTATTTGCTTAGCTTAAAATTTCTAGCTAAACGGAGACGAGGCCTGACTTCGAATTTGTCCAAGTCCGATTAAGAATGAAGTTCGTGTTAAGGGTGTAATTTTAGCCCATATTTTACAATCATACATGGACTATATTGTCAGCCCAAGAAGAATATAAAAGGGGCCCAAGCCCATTACAATTTCTTTAGTAAGTTAGGCCTAACTAATTAAGAAGAAGAAAGCTGTAAAATGGGCAGCAAAGGCCCATCAATTTGGAGGATTAAAATGCCCAAGTGAAAGGGGTAAGGAGCTACATCACTAGATTGGTAATGTAAGTCTAAATTAACCTTAGTAGGTCAGCCAAAGACCCCTTTAAAAAGGGTTTAAAACAGCTCCCACAAGTCATTTTTCAACTTGAACACACAGAAATCAGATTTCTCTCCAAGTTTTCTCTCAACTTTTCTTGACTTTTTAAAGCAACCAAAAGAAGCTTTTAGGGTTCTTACGAAGGCTCTAAATCTTGAAGGAAAAGGTAAGTAATCATAGTTGTGTATTTAGTATGGTTTCTTCATGAAAAAGAAGAAGTATATGCTAGTTATGCTTGTGCTGAAAATTGGACAGCATGTGTTTAGAAAGTTTCTGCACACTTGCCTTTTGTTTTAGTGACTTCTCTATGGTTTTGGGCTGTATTGTGAAGAAATGTTAATGTTATTAACATGGTTTGAGTTATAGATATTACCCTAAGGTTTCTGCCCTAATTTTGGTTTCATTATACAAACGAGTTTTATTGTGCTATATTAAGTGTAATGTTGATTGGAACTTGTGAGCTGATGGATGTAAGACTATTGCCTCACATCCTTAATGACTGATTTGTTACGGTTCTAAGACTGGTACAAGGATGGTTTTATGTATATATGTGTTGAGCACAGTTTGGTTAAAGTTGGAACGGGTTTGGAAATGTCGACGTCAAGATGGGGCAAAGGGACGTAACCTTATGCTGTCCATTTGTAGGTTGTGTAGAATTGTTATGTGTTGTGCTTTGTGGGCTGTTGTAAGACTGTTATGGAACTAAAACAGACTGCACGTGATGTGTACATGTGAATGTGTATTAGAAAATATGATTAGGGACAGAAGGGTTGAAAGAATACGCTCGGGTTTATAAATACCCACTTGCTGCCCGTATGTTGTTTTCTTATGTGATTGGGCTACCAAGGTGTATCTATTGGCTGCTAATGCTAGTTTTATCACCTATTATATTGTAGATAGATACTTGGAAGAAGGTAAGGTTATCTTGAGGTAAAATCGAGGTCGTACAACAAGGTATGTAAGGCTTATTGATTTCGTATTATTTGGCATGAAACATAGATTCCTCCTTGGCACATAAAGGCACTTACCAACTTTGACACAACTATTAACTATGTCTACGCTCTTGCACATGTTCATATGCTCCCATACATAGTCACCTTCAAATCTGCATACATACATGGATACCAAGTTACATGGGTTCTTTTTGCCAAATAAAGTTCATGAGTTATTTCATCTCATACGCATTTCCTTATTTATGTGACGTGCTCTTTTCGTTGTCATATTGTCTTGCATGATTATCTATATGTCACATGTTACATGCACAGTCCTATAGCTACAATATTGTGACCACCAAAAGAATCATCTCAAAGATAATTGAAAGATAACGTAAAGTATATTGCTTATTGATGGGTGGTAGCACGAGGGGTGGAAGAATCACCTAGCCAGGGACGATCCTATCATGGGTGGTAGCCCAAGGGGTTAAGGAAGAACCTAGCCAGGGACAATCTCGATACAGTTTACCACTGATCAGTTGGTCATTTGTGTTATATGCTGTGCATAGATTTTACAGTAAAGGTAAAGTAATATAAAGAACATAAAGTACATGATTCCACAGTATAACTAAAGGTGGTCTCTTATCCTATACCAGTATATAGTTTTAGTACATTATCTCGTACTGACGTTCCTTACTGGGGACCTGCATTTCATGCTGCAGGTACAGGTGCTAGTAGATCTCCCCAGTAGGAGTATAGGATATCCAGCTGCTGATACCAAGCTCTAGGTCGCTTCGGGGCTTTGTTTGTGTCTAGAGCTTATATGTTTGTACCATACAGTTAGTCAAGGTGGGGACTGTCCCGACCCTTATCAGATACTTTCCCGTATATAGAGGCTTTGTAGACTATGTCAATTAAAGTGCAATCCTACCTCGTACTTTAAACACCCTGGCCCCAACAGCCTAGCCATATGCATTTCCTTTTGGCTTGTTATCACTGTTTATTTTCTTAAAGGCATGTCAAATGTAGAAATCCCTTATAATATGTATAGGAAGCGCATAGATATAGGTTGGTTGTCCCAAGTCTCATCGGCGACGGGTGCCAGTATGCTTTAACAGGACTTGAGGCATGACACTTCCCTGGGGAAGGCTATGTGGAATCCTCCATGGAAAACAAATCAAATAGTGGCTCCAAAGGTTTAGACTCTAGAATAGTAATTGGTACTGCTAATGAAGAAGTTATGTCAGCCCTCAGTTTTGGAATCTCCTCGTGTATAACTAACAGATTTGATGGTCGGCCTCAGCTACTCACTTCTGCACCTGGTCCTCTAAGGCATCAATGTGGGCATCCACTATAGAAATCTGCTCCTGAACAGTAGATAAGGTGAATGCCTTGCATCGCTCCTCTGAGTCCGCAACCTTTTACTGGACCTATGGCCTAAGCTGCTGAATGAGCCGAGATAACTGAACCTCAGTATGTGCAATCGCTGCGCCATGGCCTAAATAGAAATCGCAGACACATGAACCATGCCTGGTGTAGGAGTTTGTGATGTAATAATCTCTGGTGCAGGAGTATCTATAGTGGGACCCCTCACAATATCGGCTGCCTCTGGCTGCTGGAGTCTCTCATCAGTAGTAACAGCTAGAGTCGTAGTGGGGGCAGTCGTCGAACCCTCCTGTGGTGTCTTTGGAGCAAACATCTCAGGGATAAGAGAAGGTTGTGTCCTATGAAGTGCCAAAGAGTTCTCATAAGCCTTTATCAAGTTTGGATCTAGAGTGTGTAGGGTCGATACTAAGTGGTCATGATGATGCAATATCTGCACCTTGGATGCAATGTAGAATCTATAGATCAAGATTGACAATGACATACATATGGCTCTTTTGAGCGCCGAATCATTAATCTGCTCTGCTATGAGTAGGGCCCAATCAATATTATAGCCAGCCAATATGCTGGCAACCAATACCGTTCGCTCTGGTGTAAGTGTGTTATCTTTTAGTTTAGGTCGGATGCTAGATCTAACTACAGCCCACAAAAACTTGGCTGGGAAAGAGAGTGATGCCTTCACAATCGACTCGTATATGTGGTGACCCAGGCAAGCTCTGGACCATGCTCAGCAATGTGACCGGCCACCCATCTCAACAACTCTGTCCTCTATACCAAATCCTTTGAAATCAATATAGTTCTAGCTTGCCTCAATCTGTAATCCAACTCCACCGTTGACCTCGAAACTCGGTACTTAGGACCAAAAGTTACATGACAGATCGTCTCCTCCAAAATATTGACCCGCCTCCCTCTCACTAGTACCTCTCTAAATCTCGGCTGTGTGAGAGGTTTTTTCCCTTCGGAAGATCACAAAGAATGGTGGCTGCATAACTGTATATAATTCCTGCACCATAAGCAAGGCATATCGTCCAAGTTTATCTATCAAACACCTGAGCCCATATAGTGTCATTGTGTCCTCCAGTCCTAGGACACGACTCAATCTATCAGAAATCACACGGGGCTCATCATATATCGACCATACAGTATTGCGTTGCCCCTTTGGCTGCATGCCTTCTATAAAGATAGCCCCTATACCCTCAATACCCCACTAGTGAGTAATAGGATCTGGTGGTGAAGAAGATGATGGGGTGACAAAGGACTGGGCATCTCCTCTATCTTGGGAGCCCTCCTCTAAACTATGATCATCTCTAGACCTGGTCATCTGTGGCAGGCTGCTCTTAGACTCCTCACTACCTTCCTCACCAGACTGGAAAGGACTAACGATCTGAGCCTGAGTTTTCCCAGCTCTGGAAGCAACTCTCATCTCTGGTCGAGGTGCTACTGCATCAAGTTGGGTGTCATTATTCTCATTGACCCACTCAATTAGGTCTGCTCATTACCAGGATCATTAATGAGTTTCCTTCTAAATGCCTCAATCTTTAAGCAGTTATCCCTTTAGGGCCATAGCACTTGAAGAATAAACACAAATAAACTATCATAAGTCCCAATAATTAACAAAGGAAAACAAGAAAAATGCATTGGATCAGTTGCAGTCAGGTACCATGAGGACCAATTACGAGCCATAGTTGGAACTACGAGTCGTGAAAGGGTTTCGTAAACCAGATGTGCACAACAAAATAGAACACTAGAACATGGTATGTGCAACACCCCACACCTTACAATATTGGCACAATACAAATGGAACATGACATGATTTGGACCAATTGACGCTAAATTTTA
>JAPFFP010054026.1:0-52770 GCA_026153255.1 Solanum medicagineum | reverse complement strand
ACAAGATTCAAGCACTTTTGAAATTTAGCGTCACTTGCCCTTTTCATATCATGTTTCCTTTGAATTGTACCAATATGGTAAAGTGTGGGGTGTTACACTTATGCAACCTTACTATCTCATGGATGTACAACCTTGCATACTCTTCGGCCCAGTATGTGGTCTTAACTGATAGAAAGTGACCCGATTTCATCATCCGATCAACCACCACCCAAATGCAATCAAAACCTTTCCTAGTCTTGGGCAATCTACCAATAAAATCCATATTAATCACCTCTCACTTCCTAGTGGGAATCTCTATGTCTTGGGTTAGGCCGCACGACCTATGATGTTTGCCTTTGACTTGTTGAAAACTATGGCAACCGAAAATGAACTCGGCAATGTCTCTCTTTATACCTCCCCACCAATACACATCCCTCAAGTCTGTATACATTATGGTGGAACTAGGGTGAATAGAGTAAGAAGAATTGTGGACCTCATCAACAATTTTCTCCCTCAAACCATTAACACAAGGCATACACAACCTACCTTGGTACCTAAGGGCACATCTCCCCCGCGGGAAAACGTCTACTTTGCCCTCTTTCACGAAGGTCTTCAATTGAAGCAAGGAGGAGTCAATATCTTGTTTTGCTATCACCTCATCAACTAAAGAAGACTTAGACCCATCAGTAACCACAACACCATCATCATCAACCTCTTCCAGCCTAACCCCCAATCTAGCCAATGTATATACCTCCCCAGCCGTTTCCCTATAACCACAATCAACATGAGCTAGGCCACCCATGGACACCCGACTCAAAGCATCTGCCACCACATTTGCCTTATTTGGATGATAATGTAAACTCATGTCAAAATCTGTGACAAGTTCTAGGCACCTTCTTTGTCTCAAGTTGAGATCTTTTTGAGTGAAGAGATATTGAAGGCTCTTATGATCGATGAAGACATCAAAATGCACCCCATACAAGTAATGACGTCAAATCTTTAATGCAAACACTATGGCGGCCAATTCAAGATCATGCATAGGGTAGTTCTTTCCATACACTTTGAGTTGCCTAGAAGAATAGGCTATGACCTTAACATTTTGCATTAGCAAACAACCCAAACAAACTCTATATGCATCATAATACACAACAAAACCCTCAAGCCCATCCAATAGTGACAATATAGGAGTGGCCACAAGCCTATCCTTCAATGTTTGGAAGCTCCTCTCACAATCAATGGTCCAAATAAACTTAATCTTCTTTTAAGTCTATTTGATCATAGGGGAAGCAATGGAGAACCCATTCAAAAATCTTCTATAGTAACTCGCAAGGCCCAACAAACTTCTAATATCCTGTGGGGTCAATGGTCTAGGCTAATTTCTAATCACATCAATTTTCTCTGGATCCACTTTTATACCATCCCTTGACACCACCTAACCCAAGAATACAACTTTTTTCAATCAAAATTCATACTTATCATATTTGGCATACAATTTATCCTACCTCAATCTTTGCAATACGACCCTCAAATAACCCATATGCTCCTCCCTACTATGAGAATAGATCAACATTTTATCAATGAAGACCACAACAAAGGAATCAAGGTAAGGTTTGAAGACCCTATTCATTAGGTCCATGAGGATGGCCGGTGCATTAGTCAACCCAAAAGACATCAACAAAAACTCATAATGCCCATATCTAATCAGGAAGGTTGTCTTGGGAATATCACACTCACTCACCCTCACTTGATGATACCCGGACCGAAGATCAATTTTAAAGAAGAAGCTAGCCCCTTGCACTTGGTCAAACAAGTCATCAATTCTTGGAAGAGGATATCTATTCTTTATAGTGACCCTATTGAGTTGTCAGTAGTCAATGCACATTCTAAGTGATCCATCCTTCTTTTTCACAAACAACACTGGGGCGCCCTAAGGTGATTGACTAGGTCTAATAAATTCCTTCTCCAACAAATCTTTCAATTGCTCTTTAAACTCTTTTAACTCTGCCGGGGCCATACGGTAAGGGGATATTGAGATAGGTTGAGTATCAGGAAGGAGATCTATGCCAAAATCTATCTCTCTTTCAGGAGAAACGCCAGGAAGGCATTTGGGAAGACATCAAGAAACTCATTCACAACCGGAATCGACTCTATGGAAGGGACTATGGACTCCGCATCTTTAACCTTCACAAGACACCTATTAGAGATCAACTTACAGGCTTTAATGCATGAAATGAATCTACCCTTTACCACCAAATGTTTACTTTCCCGTTCAAGGATGGGTTCATTAGGAAATTGAAACTTGACCCTACGGGTTCTACAAACCAATCCATCCCAAGAATGACATCAAAGTCAAACATGTCTAATTCAACAAGATCACAAGACAAAAACTTATGCAAAATGCAAATAGGACAGCTCCTATAAACCTTCTTAGCAACAATAAAGGCACCAATAGGAGTAGAAAATTCATATGACTCATGCAACAACTCGGGGACAACAAAGAACCTTTTAGAAATAAAAGGACTAACAAAGGAAAGAGTGGCACCCGGATCAATCAAAGCATACACATCAAAGTCAACGATTTTAATCATACCGTTAACAACATTGGGGACCTCGTAGAGCCCTTGCCTCCCATGTAGTGCATAAAACTGGTTGTGCCTTGGGGAACGACCTTGAGGACCACCTCTACCCAATAGGACAATATTTGCACCTCGGCCCTTGCCACAGTTCCTTTGACAATCTATCTTCTTGTTACAAAGCTCTCCATATTCAAACCATGCATTACAACATTTCAAACATTGGCCTCCATGGCTCCTTCCACATTTAGGGTACACATCAATAGGCCTGGGAAGTCATTGGCAAACCCCCTATTAGTAGCATGAGAGGGCCCTTGGCCTACATGAAATTTAGCACCCATTAGGAATTTACCCTCAAATCGGGCCCTCTTAGCCTAATGCCCTCTCTGTTCCTCAATTTTTCCTTCTCCATTTGCTCAGTATAGGTCATCAACCAAGTCAACTCCATGTCACTAATTAGCATGGCAGACCGACATTCTTCACTTACTAAGTCGGAGACCCCAATCACGAACTTGTTCATCCTAGATCTAGGATTGGCCACCAAATGTGGAGCATTCTTTGAAAGTTGATTAAACTTGAGGCCATACTCCCTCACACTCATAGCACCTTGATTCAAGTTCATAAACTCTACGAGTTTGCTTCCCTAATCTCGAGAGGGAAAAACTGATTAAGGAAAACCAATTTGAACTCCTCCCAAAGCCAATTTGAACTCCTCCCAAAGCATCCCTTTGAGTTGGTAAGCCGCCAACTCTTCTTTTTCATTCAGCCCAACACCCATGATATTCAAGATTTTACAGACCACATCAATGAACTCTTGTGGATCTTCATTCATCTTTGACCCATAGAATACCAGAGGATTCATCCTTATGAAGTCTGTTACCCTAGCCCCCAGGGTAGTAGCGTGAGGGGCTTGGACCCCTTGATTAACTTGGTTGGTCACCACTTGGCCAAGCATAGTGAGAGCATCTCGAAGCTCACCATTGGTAGGTTGCTCCTCGGGAGTTTGGGCCCTTCTTCTTCTAGTGTTTGACATGATCGAGACTACCAAACAACGATCGTTGGGGGGAAAAACTCACTACAACTTTATAGCACGATCTGGAACATAATGAAAGGAAATGTTTCCTAAAACGTCTCATAGCCTCATACTCATAGTCGTGGCGCGTTCCACAACCATGAGTAGGACTCCAGTCGACAAGGTGGGTGGACTCTGAGGATCTATCAACCTAGTTCTCAGATACCATGCTTGTCACGACCTAAGCCTAGGGCCTAGACGTGAAATGATGAATAGGGAACCCGAAGGAACCCCAAACAAGTCTCTTAACTTGTCATTACACAACATTGGTCGTGGAAGCATATAAAATCATTAAAGAGAAAGAATAGGGGAAAAGGTGAAAAGCTTGCACAATATCATAATTAAGAGACAAAAATTAAGCTTATGTCATAGATACATAACCTGTCCAACAACCACCTCTACTACATAGATAAGAGCGGGAGCCAAGACAAAGCAACCAGGCTTACCCTCATAGTCAAATAGAACATAAAGAAGAGTGTCTCAATACACAACAAGAGAGAGTAGATCAAGGTCCACGGAGTGGAGGGCTCACCAACTAGCTTGAGTAACACCGATCTAGCCACATGGAGGAGGATGATCAACTTTGACTCCGATTTCTACATAGTGATATCATTTAGGCAAAAGTATGCGTTAGTACGTTTGAATGTACTAAGTATGTAGGATGCAATGAAATAATAGATAGGCTTCATAATCAAAATGCATAATATTAAGAAATAAACATAATATAATAATATGGTATGTATGATCAATGTTTAAGTAAAACATGCTTAAGTAACTCATACTCATGTAGGATATCATATGTGTAGAAGAAACAAAGCTAGCTATTCAAGGTACAAGCCCTTAGGTGGTTGTATGGTAAAAACCCCTCACATTGTTGATGACAACCACACCTTATCAACATGGTGGTGAAGTACAAACCCCTCACATAGTTGATGAGTACAAACCCCCACCTCGGTTACCCGAGCTCTTATCCCCCAGATTAGATATGGTATAATGCAACACTTTATATAAAGTATGTCATATAAAAAAGCTCATTTCACCAGCATATAGTCATTAATATCATATCGCATGCTTTGGACCTTCAACTCCTCAAGAAACCACATCCGGTCATTTTATCAAACACTTAGAGGGTGTGTAATGCTAGTACAAAACCATGAAATATAGAGATGAAATCATTCAAGAAAATCTATTGTAAAACAATCAATCAAGACCTTGAAACACCCTCAAGCAATATACATCAAAACCCCTCATAAAATTTTATAGTATATCAAAGATTTATAGCTCAAAACATAGCAAAACAGTCATAACTTTACATAGCTTTAAAATTGTGTGTAGTGAATTTCATAATAAGCAAGATCCATTTGTAAATCAACGTTAAATCATGCAATTTGAGTAAAGGGAGGCTTTTGGGTATCATAGGTTAAAGGAACCCGTGAAAGAAACTCACATACCTTAGCTTAGAGATGAACTTGGTGAAGATTGGGGATGGAGAATTTAAGCTTGAAGAAGAACGTTGAAGGAGAACCTAATCATGGGAAGAGGGTTTGGGATTTGAGTTTGGGGAGTGAAAATATGACTATGTATTTGAGTGAATATTATGAAATATGTAGGATGATATGAGGGTGAAATTTGGCTAAGTATAGGTAAAGATACCTTTGGAAACACTTAGGCCCAAGAATTTGAAGTCTTGGACCGAGCTAAAAATAACAGTCCACTTATACACAATGGTGTGTCGCGAGGGGGTTGCGAAAACCCCTCTAGAAATTGCATTTTTGAATTTCATAATTGCTAATCTTTTGCTCTTAAATCGAGGTTAGACCCCTTTTCACCTAATTTTGACCCCCTGAATAAGAATATGAAGTCAGATTTTTGAAATAGGTAACTGATTTTTGGATACATGGAACTTAAATTTCTTGACATTCCGAGGCACATTTTCGGGTACTTTTTGGGGTCATTTTGTTCCTCCTCCATGTGGCTAGTACTATCTCTAAAGCAAGTTGGTGAGTCTTCAACTCTAAAGACGATATCTCTTGATATAATGTTATGAAAAGACTCTCTTTCTTTATTGTATATTTATAACTATGAGGGTAAGCCCAGAAAGTTATTTTGGCCCCCGCTCAAATCTAAATTAGAGGTATTGTTGGACAAGTTATGTAATGATGCTTTGAGCTTGAATCCAAGTGACTCTTGAATGCTTTCCCATTATAAAAGACTCCCTCAGCCCCTTTATCCTTATTTTATGCTCTCTTGATGTTGAGTAATTTCTTTAGCGACCAAGGATGTATAATGGTATGCTGAGAGGCTTGTTTGGGATCCCTTCAGGTTCCCCATTCATCGTGTCACGTCTATGCCCTAGTTTGGGGTCTTGAAAAACTTGGTATCAAAGCACTAGGTTGTTAATTATCCTCGGCGTCCAACAAACTGCATCGATTAGAGTTTTATTCATGGTTATGAAGCATGCCACATCTATGAATAAGAGCTTATGAGGCATTTTAGGAAATGTTCAACTTCTTCATAATGTATGTCGTGCGGTATAGTTAGGTCCTCTAGGGCTTATTACTAATCCCTAACCATTGCATTTGCATAATATGTCTCAGTCTACTCAGGACGGTGATTTATTGAATGCGAAGGTTTGCAATGCTCTATTGGTGTTGGCTAAGGTTGTGGCCGCCCAACTTAACCGATCGGTGGGTACCCTTAAGACTTCAAACGGTAATAGTTGAGAGGGAATGGCCAAGAGAGCCCGAATAAGAGGTAGACATCCATATGTCAAGCCCGGGGGAAATGGTTGAGTGACTCATCCGAAATACCCTTGGTGTGTAAGGAAACATAATGGCACATGTTTGAGGAACATGGGTGCATTCTATGGGTGTGGTAAAATGGACCACAAGATAGTTTACTGTCCATATGCTCGAAAAAGGAGGAGTGAGAGATCCAAGAGGGTTTGATTTGATGGTAGCTTCCAAGATCAAGAGTTCGATGATACTCCAAACAAGAGGGTTAACAAGGATGGGGTGGCTAGCCCTAATTATCAAGGCGAAGGTATTAGTGGACGAGCTCCTACAACATGCAACAAGTGTGGAGGGTGCCATCCGGGGGACTGTTTAGATTGTTTGGATTCGTGTTTTTGGTATGGTGGAATGGATCATAAATTGAGACATTGTCTGTGGGTCCCTAAAGATCATAAGGATAGTCGTTGGCGTTCTCAACCATACCCCTCCAAGAACCACTAGGCTTGGCATGGTACTTTGCAGGTAAGTCAAAGGTTTTGATTTTGATGGATCCGGGTTTCACTATTCCTTTCATTATTCCTCTATTGTTGGTTGTGGGCTTCTTGTGTGTCTCGAGCTGTGTTTACCCCCGGCTTGTTGAGTTTATTATTGCTAGAAGATTCATAGGTATTATTCCGTGTTCATATTACATTATTTCTTGCTTTGTGACTTGTTGGATTCAATGTAGTGGATTGATGTCATACTTGGGATGGATTAGTAGCATACATATTATATCTCCTTTAATTGTAAGACCCGTAGAGTTAGATTCCAGTTTCCTAGTGAACCTGTCCTTGAGTGGGGGATTGTAAAGTGGTAGTGAAGGGGTAAGTTCATTTGTTTTTATAAGGTCCAATCGATCTATAAAGGTTGCATTTATGATCTGGTAAGAGTATGGATATTAAGCTTAAAGTGCTTTTTATAGAGTTGGTTGCGGTGGTAGATGAGTCCTTGATGTCATTACTGATACTTTGAATTTGGGGTAGAGTCTTTTGGTTGGGCTAAGGCACTGGCAATCTTCATGGATCTTATGAGTACGGTATTTACACCCTACCTTGATTTATTTGTGGTGGCTTTCATTGATGATATCTTGATCTACTCTCATAATAAGGAGAAGCACGTGAGTCATTTGAGGGTGGTATTGCAAATCTTGAGGGAAGAGAAGTTGTATGCTAAATATGAAAAGTGTGAGTTTCGGTTGAAAGAGGTTGCCTTTCTAACACATATGGTGTCGAGTGATGGTACAAAGGTGGATCCTAAGAAAATGAAGGTGATTAGAAATAGGCTTAGACCTTTGACCCCGTTGGATCTTAGAAAGTTCTTGGGCTTAGCGGGTTACTATCAGAGACTTGCGAATGGGTTCTCTTCTATTATCTCTCCCTTGACAAAGTTGAACCAAAAGAAGGCAAATTTATGTGGACCAATGAGTGTGAAAGGAGTTTCTAAACCTTGAAGGATAAGCTTTTCTCCGCTCCCATCTTGTCTCTACTGGAAGGGTTGGAAGGGTTTGTTGTGTATCGCTATGCCTCAAGAATTGGTTTTGGTTTGAGTTGTGTTTTGATGCAAAATGGTAAGGAAATAGCCTATGCTTCTAGATAACTCAAGATGCATGAAAAGAATTATCCTACCCATGATTTTGAAATGGTTGTCGTGATATTTGCCTTTAAAATTTGATGTTGTTATTTGTATAGGGCGCATTTTGATGTGCTTACCGATCATAAGAGTCGCCAATATGTGTTCATTCAAAAGATCTCAACTTGAGACAAAGAAGATAGTTAGAACTCCTTAAGGATCACGATATGAGTGTGAATTACTATCCCAGTAAGGCTAATGTTGTGGCTGATTCTTTGAGTAGGGCGTCTATGCATAGCCTAGCTTATGTTGGTGATGGTGACAAGGAGGTGGCTAGAGAGGTCCATCGGTTGGCTAGATTGGGGGTTAGGTTGGAAGAAGTTATCAATGGTGGTGTAGTGGTGGTTGATCATTATAAATCTTCATTGATTCAGAAGGTAAAGGTAAAACAAGACCTTGACCTAGCCTTGATAGAATTGAAGGCCTTGGTGAGAGAGGGCAAGATGGAGGTTTTCTCCCAAGGGGGAGATGGTTCCCTTACATACTAAGGTAGGTTGCATGTGCCTTGTGTGGATGACTTGAGGAAGAGGATTCTTGATGAGGCTCATAATTCTTCCTATGCTATTCACCCCAGTTCTACAAAATATGTATAGAGATTTTAATGAAGTGTTTTGGTGGGGTGGTGTGAAGAGGGATATTGCTTAGTTTGTGTTCGGTTGCCATAATTGCCAACAAGTCAAAGCCAAACATCAAAGGTTGGGTGGCCTAACCCAAGATATAGAGATTCTTACCTAGAAGTGGGAGGAAATTAACATGGCTTTGTGGTTGGGTTGCCTAAGACTAGAAAGGGCTTTGATTCTACTTGGGTGTGGTTGTCTTGAAAAGGAAATTGAGTCTATGGCTTGTGGGTCCTCATAGAGTGTTGAGGAGGATTGGAAAGACGGCCTATGAGTTGAAGTTTCCCAATGACATGAATATGGATCGTCCGGTACTACATGCATCTATGTTGAGGTGGTGTGTTGGTGACTCAAGTAATATAGATCTCTTTGAGTTTGTGGGTGTTATGGAGGATATGTTGGCTAAGGGGAAAGTCTTGGTGGAGATACCGGATGGATGGGTGGAAACGTTGATTAACAAGGATGCAGTGCTAGTTAAGGCCCTTGAGAGAATCATCAGAAGGTGTCATTCGGGGAGCTGTAGCAGGCATGGAGAAGTAATATCCATACATATTTCATTCTATTTAAACTTATAATAACCCATCAAGTCCTTTTTATGATTCAAAGTCCTTTGCATGCATTCATGTTTTTGTTGACAAGTTCATGGTAATTTTGACACTTATGTTGGGATTTTTAAAATGATGTTTAAGCGCATTGTTGCATTCTTGTGTAGGCAGAAATTATCTTGTTTACTTCTCTTATATACTTTTCTATGACATTCAGGGATGAATTTTCCCATGGAGGAGATATTGAAATGACCCCTAAGAAGTGCCCGAAAATGTGCCTCGAAAGTGCCAATAATCGTAATTTCCATATATCTCAAAATCCATGCGTGAAATCGAAAATCTGACATCATATTCTTCTTTCGAAGGGTAACTTGAGTGGGAAATAGGTATAACCTAAATTTTAGAGGACCCGTAGTGAAAAACAAATTCTGTAAATTTTGAAATTCTTGCAACGGGCCATGTTGGTACCGCGACGCACCACCATCGCGAACTAGTGTTAATTTTTGCCAGTTTTGTTACTTCGGTCTAAGACCTTTAGGTCTTGGGGCTAAGCCTTCCTATGAGTAAAAATAGCTATACTTAGCCATATTTCACCTTCATATCATATAAGACATTCCCAAATACTCTCTAAAATACTCAGACAAATATTTCACTCAAAATTCAAATGCCAAATCTCATTTGGTGTCTAAGGATTTCATTCAAGCTTCAAGACTCCATTCAAATCTTCTTCATGAAAATCTTCAAAGTTAAGGTATATAGGTTTATTGGGTCCTTTAACCCATTGGTGCCAAAGCTTCTATTTCATTTAAAATGCTTGTTTTCAAGTTGAGTTACTTATGGGTCTTACTTATTATGAATTTGAGTATGAACTATGTTGGGGTTTCATAAAAGTGTGACGGTTTAAGAATGATATGAGCTATGAATCTATGATATATCTTGAGATTTGATGAAGGGTTTTGATGTATATTGAAAGAGGGTATTACTGTCATGACCCAAGCTTAGGGGCCAAACATAAAATGACGAATGGGGAACCCGAAGGGACCCCAGTCAAGCCTCTTATCATATCATTACACATCCTGGGTCGTGGAAGCAATCAAATAACAATGAAAGAGTAGAAATAATGGAACACGGGGCTAAGGGACACCTTTCATATCATAAAAAACATCATAGAGTCAAAGAGAGTCAAGGCTCAAAGCATCATTACATAACTTGTCCAACAACACCTCTAAACATAGAACTTAGCGGGGGCCAAGACAAGCAACCGGGCTCACCCTCATAGTCAAGTGTACAATAAAAAAGAAAGAGAGTCTTTATACATAGGATAAGATCAAAGATATTTTCCCTAAAGTTGAGGACTCACCAACTTGCTTTGTAAAGAAATCGTACTAGCCACGTGGAGTAAGAGGATGATAAAGTGGAGCTCCGGTCCCTACATGATGACATTATGTTAGCATAGAATATATGTTAGTATGTTTGAAAGTACTAAGTAAGTATGGTGCAAAGCAACAAGAGATAGTCAACATAAACAAAATGCATACTTCGACAATGAATGAGTATATAGCAATATGGCGTGCATGATCAATGCTTGTAGTCAAACATGCGTACATAGAACATTTTACATGTGTAGGAAGAGATCATCATTACTAACCAAGGCGTACAACCTCCTTGGCGAGGCGATTGGGGTAGAAACCCCCCAACATGGTTGAACGGGCCTACTACCTCCCGAGCGAGGCAATTAAGGTACAAACCCCCTAACATGGTTGCACAGGCCTACTATGTCCCGAGCGAGGCAATTGAGGTAAAAACTCCCCAACATGGTTGCATAGGGCTACAACCTACCAAGCGAGGCAATTGAGGTACAAAACCGCCAACATGGTTGGACGGGCCTACTACCTTCCAAGCGAGGAAATTGAGCCACAAACCCCCTAACATGTTTGCAAGGGCCTACTACCTTCCGAACGAGGCAATTGAGGTATAAACCCCCGAACATCGTTGCATGGGCCTATTACCTCCCAAGTGAGGAAATTGATCAACTTCCAACACTATAGATGCCATTAATGAAATAACACATATACATATTTCTTTTATCATCATAAAGTCACTAAACTCATATACCATGCATAGGCCTTCAACAACTCAAGAAACATTAAACGGACATTTTATCAAATGCTTATGGGTGTGTAATGCTAGTGTAAAATCAAGCAATTCAAGAATGAAATCATGCAAGAAAACTTAATGTAAAACCACCCACGAACACTTGGTAATACCCTCATGCAATATACATCATAACCCTTCATGAAATCTCAATATAGATCTAAGATTAATAGCTCAAAACATGCTTAAACAGTCACACTTTTACAAAACCCCAACATAGTTCATAGTAAAATTCATAATGGAAGACTTATAAGTAAAATAAACTTAGAAACATGTAATTCAGGTAAAAAGGAAGCTTGGGCACCATGGGTGATAGGACCCAAATGCTTGAAACCCATATACCTTGACATTAGAAAATCATCGATGAAGATTGGAAATGGAGGCTTGAAGCTTGAGTGAAATCCTGAAGATCCGGAATGAGATTTGGCACTTGAATTTTGAGGTGAAATATTTGTTTAAGTGTTTGAGAGAGCATTGGGGAATATCTTCTATGATATGAAAGTGAAATATGGCTAAGTATAGGTACTTTCACGCAGAGGAAGGCTTTGGTACAAGACCCAAAAGCCTTGGACTGAGATAAAAAAACTGGCAACAAAATACACCGCTCAGCGACAGGTCCGCATTGTGGACTGCTTATGGAATTGCAAAATTGGCGAAATTTGTTTTTCGCTATGGGTACTCTAAAATTTGGGTGATATCCATATCCCACTCAAATTTCCCCCCTATACAAGAATATGAAGTCAGATTTTTGATATCAAGAACGGATTTTGAGATATATGGAAATTACAATTCCAGACACTTCCGAGGCACATTTTCGGGAACTTTTTTGGGTCCTTTCAATATCTCCCCCTTGGGAACGTTCATCCCCAAATGTCAAAGAAATGTATATAAGAAGAGTAATCATGAAGAAATCAGTCCCAACAGGAATGCAATAGTACACTTAAACCCCATTTTCAATAACTCAACATAAGTGCCAAAAATCATTATGAACGCGTCAACATAAATATGAATACATGCAAAATGTCATAGGGGCTGAAAAATAAGACTTGAAATCACATAGGAGACTTAGAATTAGTACCTTAGGCTTGAGTAGAATGGAAGAGATAGGGATATCTCTTTTGCATGTCCGCTTCGGCCTCCCATGTAGCACTTTCGACTTTTTGATTCCTCCAAAGGACCTTAACGCAAGCAACATCCTTGTTCCTGAACCTCTTTACTTGTCTATCCAAGATCTCTACTGGAATTTCTTCATAAGTCAATTTATCTTTAACAACAACCACAATATCCAACGGGAAAGTAGCATTCGAATCATCCAAAAATTTCCTCATCATGGACACATGAAGCACCGAATGAACCAAGTCGATTTCACTAGGCAACTCCAACTCATACGCCACCTTAACAATCCTCCTCAACACCCTATAAGAACCCATAAGTCTTGGACTTAATTTACCTTTCATACCAAAACAAACCACACCTTTCATGGTGAAACATTCAAATAGACCCAATCATCAACTTTAAATTCAAGCTCTCTTCTCCTCACATCGGCGTAGGACATTTGACGAGTTTGGGCTGTTTTCAACCTTTTTCTAATCAACCTTACCTTCTCGATAGCCTCCATAACCAGATCTGGACCCAAAACAGCCATTTCCCCTACTTCAAACCTCCCAACCAGTGATCTACAAAGTCTACCATAGAAGGCGTCAAAAGGAGCCATACCAATGCTAGAATGTTAGCTATTGTTGTAAGAAAACTCAAGCAATGGAATATGATCATACCAACTACCCTTAAACTCAAAAATACAAGCTCTCACCATATCCTCAAGAGTTTGGATAGTTCTTTCGGCTTGGCCATCCGTTTAAGGGTGAAATGTCGTACTAAGCTTTACCTTGATCCCAAGACCCCTTTGGAATGACCTCCGAAAGTGTGAAGTGAATTGAGCACCACTATCCGATATGATATACAAGGGCACTCCATGCAATCTAACCAACTCATGAATGTACAACTTAGCATAGTCTTCGGCCCCATATGTTGTCTTAACCGGTAGGAAATGAGCCTACTTTGTCATTCTATCAACCACAACCCAAATAAAATCAAAACCCTTTCTAGTATTTGGCAACCCAACCAGAAATTCCATGTTAATTTCCTCCCACTTCCAAGTTGGAATCTCTATATCTTAGGTTAGTGCACCCGACCATTGTGTTCGGGTTTTGGCTTGTTGGCAACTATGACAACCAGATACAAATTTGGCAATGTCTTTCTTCATACCACCCCACCAAAACACATCTCTCAAATCTCTATACATCTTGGTAGAACGGGGTTGAATAGATAAGAAGAATTATGAGGCTCATCAAAAATCTTCTTTCTCAAATCATAAACACAAGGCACACAAAACCAACCTTGGTACCTAAGGGAACCATCTCCCCATTGGGAGAAAACCTCCACCTTGCCCTCTCTCAGTAAGGCCTTCAATTCTAACAAAGAGGGATCAAGATTTTCCTTTGCCCTTACCTCATCACCCATGGAGGATTTTTAGCCATCAACAACCACAATACCACCATTGTCCACCTCTTCCAACCTAACCCCTAACCTAGCCAACAGATGAACTTCCCTTGCCACCTCTTTTCCCATCATCAACATGAGCTAGGCTACCCATAGAAACCCTACTCAAAGCATCGGCCACAATATTAGCCTTAACGGGATGATAATGCACACTCATATTATAATCCTTTATAAGCTCTAACCACCTTTGTTGTCTCAAGTTAAGATCTTTTTAAGTGAAAACATATTGGAGACTCTTATGAACGGTGAACATATCAACATGCACCCCATACAAATATTGACACAAAATTTTCAAAGAAAAAACCATGGCGGCCAATTCAAGATCATGAGTAGGATAATTATTTTCATACATTTTGAGTTGCGTAGAAGAACAAGCTATTAACTTACCATTTTGCATCAACACACAACCCAAAATCACAATACACGACAAACCCTTCCAACCCTTCCGGTAGAGAAAAGATAGGAGCAGACACAAGCTTATCCTTTAAGGTTTGGAAACTCTTTTCACACTCATCGGTCCACACAAACTTATCCTTCTTTTGAGTCAACTTAGTCATGGGAGATGGAATAGAAGAGAACCCATTCACAAACCTCCGATAGTAACTTGCTAAGCCTAAGAAGCTTCTACTATCCTATGAGGTCAGTGGTTTGGGCCAATTTCCAATCACTTTCTTCTTCTTAGGATCCACCTTAATACAATCCCCCGATACCACATGACCTAGAAAGGCAACCCCTTTCAACAAAAATTCACATTTCTCTAATTTAGCATACAACTTTTTCTCAATTTTCGCAACACTACCTTCAAATGATTCACATGTTCCTCCCCACTATGAGAGTACATCAAGATATCATCAATGAAAACCACAACAAACAAATCAATGTGGGGTTTAATGACCCTATTCATAAGATCCATGAAGATAGTCGGTGCATTGATCTAACCAAAATACATAACCACATAATGCCCACACCTAGTCCCAAAAGCTGTCCTGGGAATATCACACTCCCTTACCTTCACTTGATGATATTCAAAACGAAGATCAATCTTGGAAAAGTGACTAGCTCATTGAATTTTTTCAAATAAATCATCAATCCTTGAGAGAGGGTACTTATTATTGATGCTAACCCTATTAAGTTGCCGATAATTAATGCACATTCTAAGAGACCTATCTTTCTTCTTCATAAACAATACTGGTCCAACCTATGGTGATTTGCTAGGCCTAATAAAATCCTTCTACAACAAGTCCTTCAATTGCTCTTTTAACTCCTTTAAATCTTTCGGGGCCATATGGTGAGGGGGAATAGAAATGGGTTGGGTATCGGGAAGGAGGTCTATAATAATATCTATTTCCCTTTTGAGAGGGACACCAGGAAGGTCATTTAGATAGACATCAAGAAACTCACTAACCACCAAAATCGACTCTATAGTAAGGGCTTTGGACTCAACATCCCTAACCCTCACAAGATAATAGAGACACCCCTTAAAGATCAACTTTTGGGCTTTAATGCAAGAGATGAACCTACCCTTGACCACCACATCCTGACTCTCCCACTCAAGGATAGGTCCATTTGGGAATTGGAATTTGACCCTACGGGTTCTACAACCAATAGAGACATAAAATGCAAGCAACCAATCCATCCCAAGAATGACATCAAAATCAACTATATCCATCTCAACAATATCACAAGGCCATACTTTATGTAAAATGCAAACGGGAAAATTTCTATAGACCTTTCTAGCAATACTAGATGCAACAATGGGAGTACACACCTCATAAAAATCACACAACAATTCAGGCTTAACATGAAATCTTTTAGTAAAAAAAGGAGTAAAAAAAGAAAGAGTGGCACCTGGGTCTATCTATACATACACACCAAAATCAAAGATTTTTAACATACCTGTGATGACATCGGGTACCTCATCTACCCCTTGGCTCCCTTGAAGAGCAAAGAATCGATTGTGACCTGGGACACTACCTTGATTACTTCCCCTCCCAAAAGGAACCGCATTTGCACGCCAACCTTGTGGACAGACATCCTTACCCTTGTTCCAGTTACTAGGGAAATCCATCATCTTGTACCTACTTCCCCATAACTATAGCAAGTATTAGTTGCCCTCAAGCATTGGCCTCCAAGACACTTACCACAATTTGGACACATAGCATTAGGCCCCACACCACCATCATCTTGGACTGTTGGGTAGTCATTGGCAAATCTCACACTAGGAGCATGAGAAGGCCTTTGGCCTTGATGAAATCGTCCACCTTTTAGACTTTGGAACATACTATCAAAATGGGCCCTTTTGGCCTCATTCTCCCTTCTCTTTCCCAACTTATACCCCTCCAATTATTTGGCATAAGTCATAAGGCGGGACAAGTCCATGTAACCTATCAACATTGTGGTATAACATTCTTCACTCACCAAGTCTGTTACACCCATCACAAACTTATTCATTCTACACCTCGAGTCGGCAACCTAGTATGGAGCATATTAAGATAGTTGGTTGAACTTGAGGGCATACTCCGTCACACTCATAGACCCTTGCTTCAAATTCATGAACTCCATCATTTTGGCCTCCCTTAGCTCAAGAGGAAAGAAACGGTTGAGGAAAGCCGCCATAAAATCCTCCCACAGAACCACATTGTTGTTCCTCTTCTCCTCCTTCTATTGAGTGTACCATATTTGGGCCACCGTTGAATTGGTAAGCTGCCGACTCCGCTTTCTCTTTCGACCTAGCACCTATTATGGACAACACTTTGTATACCTCATCAATAAACTCTTGAGAGTCCTCATCCACCTTAGACCCATTGAACTCCGGTGTGTTCATCCTTATAGAGTCCCTCATCTGAGATGCCAAAGTAGGAGCATGAGGGGCTTGGGCCCCTTGGTTGTCTTGGTTAGCCACTACTAGAGATAGCAAAGTGAGAGAATCCCAGAGCTCACCATGAGCTGATTGTTCCTCGGGTGAACAGGCTCTTGTCTTTCTTGTGTTAGGCATGATCTAGCATAGAAAAGAACAATCAGTAGGGGGAAAACCTTAACTTATATAGCATGACATAGAGTAACAAGAAGGGAAACATTTCTTAAAATGTATCATAGCTTCCTACTCATAGTTATGGTGCACAACACAACCATGAATAAGACTCTAATAAACGTAGTGTGTTGGATGTCGAGGACCATTAACAACCTGGTTCTCGAATACCAAGTTTGTCACGATC
This sequence comes from Solanum medicagineum, assembly GCA_026153255.1. Classification (NCBI taxonomy): domain Eukaryota; kingdom Viridiplantae; phylum Streptophyta; class Magnoliopsida; order Solanales; family Solanaceae; genus Solanum; species Solanum medicagineum. The sequence goes on along the minus strand of JAPFFP010054026.1, from coordinate 35,656 downwards.
CAAGCCAAGGGCCCAGATATGACACGGTGAATGGGAAACCCGAAGGGACCCCAAACCTCTTAACATATCATTACACACACTTGGTCGCGGAAGAATCAAATAACAATGAAAGAGTACAAATAAGGGAACACAGGGCTAAGGGACACCTTTCATATCATAAAACATCATAGAGTCAAAGAGAGTCAAGGCTTTTAACATCATTACATAACTTGTCCTACAACACCTCTAAACAGAGAACTTAGTAGGAGCCAAGACAACAACCGGGCTCACCCTCATAGTCAACCATACAATAAAAAGGAAAAAGAGTATTTATACATAGCATAAGATCAAAGACATTTTCCCTGACGTTGAGGACTCACTAACTTGCTTTTTAGAGAAATTGTACTAGCCACGTGGAGGAGGAGGATGATCAAGTGAAGCTCCGGTCCCTACATGGTGACATCACGTAGTCATAGAGTATGCATTAGTACATTTGAATATACTAAGTATATAAGATGCAATGCAACAAGAGATAGGAAACATAGTCAAAATGCATACTTAGGCAATGAATGAGCATATAGAAATATGGCAGGGATGATCAATGCTTGAGCAAAACATGCTTACATAGAATATTTTACATGTGTAAGAAGAGATCATCATTAGTAACCAAGGCCTACCACCTCTTTGGCGAGGTGTTTGGGTTACAAACCCCCCAACATGGTCTCACGGGTCTACTACCTCCCAAGCAAGGCAATTGAGGTACAAATACCCTAGCATGATTGCACAGGCCTACGACCTCCCAAGAGAGGCAATTGAGGTACAAATCTCCCAACATGGTTGCACGAGCCTACTACCTCCCAAGCGACGCAATTGAGATACAAAACCCCCAATATTGTTGCACGCACCTACTACCTCCTAAGCGAGGCAATTGAGGAACAAACCCGCCAACATGGTTGCACTGGCCAACTACATCCTGAGCGAGGCAATTGAGGTAGAAACCCCCCAACATGGTTACACAGGCCTATTACCTCCCGATCGAGGCAATTGATCAACTTCTAGATGCCATTCATGAAATCAACACATATACATATTTCTTTTATCACCAGAAAGTCACTTAGCTCATATACCATGCTTTAGGCCTTCAACAACTCTAGAAACATTAACCGGACATTTTACTAAATACTTGGTGGGTGTGTAATGGTAGTGTAACACCATGCAATTCAAGAGTAAAATCATGCAATAAAACTTAATGTAAAACCACCCACAAACACTTGGTAATACCCTCATGCAACATACATCAAAACCCTTCATCAAATCTCAAGATAGATCTTAAATTCATAGCTCAAAACATGCTTAAACAATCACACTTTTACAAAACTCCGACATAGTTCATAGTCAAATTCATAATAGAAGATCAATATATAAAATCAACTTAGAAACATGTAATTTAAGTAAAAAGGAAACTTGGGACCATGGGTGAAAGGACACGGTGGTTGAAACCTACATATCATGACTTTGGAGAATCCTTGATGAAGATTAGAAATAGAGACTTCAAGCTTGAGTGAAATACTTAAGATCCGGTAATGAGATTTGGCACTTGAATTCTGAAGTGAAATATTTGTCTAAGTGTTTGAGAAAGTATTGGGGAATGTGTTGTATGAAATGAAGGTGAAATATGGCTAAGTATTTTCATACATAGGAAGGCTTAGGACCAAGACCCAAAAGCCTTGGTACGAGTTAAAAAAACTGGCAACAAAATACACTGCTCCATGATAAGTCCGTGTCGCGAAGTAGTCGCAGTCCGCTTCTGGAATTCCAAAATTGGCAAAATTCATTTTTCACTGCGGGTCCTCTAAAATATGGGTTGCACCCATTCTCACTCAATTTTCCCCCTGAAGAAGAATATAAAGTTGAATTTTTGATATCACACTTAAATTTTGTGATTTATGGAAATTACAATTCCGGCCCCTTCCGAGGCACATTTTCGGGCACTTTTTGGGTTCGTTTCAATTACAAGTATTGGTGGGTTGATTTACTTCAATTTTTCTTGCATGATTTGACTTTGAATTGCATGGTTTTATACTAACATTACACACCTACCAAGTGTTTGATAAATGTCAGTTTTTGATTCTTTAGCTGTTGATGATCTCTTGCATGACCTATGACTTGTATGACTTTATGATGATTAAGGGAAGATATATATATATATATATACATATATATATATATATGTATATATATATATATATGTTGATTTCATAAAAAGTATCTATAGTGTTATAAGTTGACCGTACCTAGTTGAGGAGGGTTAAATTGCCTCAACCATCTTGATGGGGGGTGGTATACCCATTTACCAATTGAGGGGTTGATTCGTCAATCACTTGGGACAGGGATGATCATGCCATCAACCTATTTGGGGGTTGATTCCTCAGTCACTTGGGACTAGGGTGGTCATGCCGTCAACCAATTGGGGGGTAGATTCCTCAATCAGTTGGGATGGGGGTGATGATGTCGTCAATCAATTGAGGGGTTCATACCTCAATCACCATCGATGGTCGGTGATGTGCTATCAAAATACAACACATTTGATTCCTGAAACAAGAAATTTTGTGAGTTCTCAATGTGACTTTTTATGGTATTGTTATTGCAGAAAAGGTATGTTAGAATGATTTTGAGCGACTGTTTCAGATTTTGCTGAAGCGCAGGATATACGAGCCTTCCTGCGAGTCATAGCCCAAGCTATAAGATGTAAGGGGATCTCGTATCAAGAAACAGAGAGCAAAAATTAGAAATCTTCTAAGTGGAGGTAAGCCCTATGAGGCCACTCTACGAGTCATAGCTCTCCCTACGACTCGTATAGGTGGGTTCGTAGCAAGAAACAAAGAGTCAAAAATCTGGACCAACAACTGAAGGCCTAAAAAATGAGAGGATCATATGAGTTGAGCCCAATCATCGACTCGTACTAGTAGGTCATAACAGTCAAGTACAAAATACAAAGTGCCTGACCCAGACCCCGAGTACGACTCATAGGTCACCCTATGAGTCGTACCTGTCTGACATAACTACTGCCAACTGTCTTTTCTATTTAATTTTTAGGGTTAAATTGTAAATGAGTAAATAGTTTATGTAAAGTTTTTTTTGGAGGTAGGCTAATACAGTGAATATAGCACAGAACACTTTGAATACTCTTCCATGAATATTCCTAAGGTTTATCTAAGGTTTAGTGTAGATTCTCCATTTTAATTTGAAGACCCACTTTTGGGGATTGCAAAACTCACACTGTACTCACCTTTCATTAACCCAAGCTTCTGGTTTGCAACTTGTAGTGTTCTTGTTCTTCACTATTTTGAGCAAACTCTCAACTATGTCTTTTATTTACATTGATGTTGATTTTGCTTTATCCGTGAGTGTCTAAGCATCCACAACTTGGAGTTATGGAAACCATGAGTAGTTGACTTGAAGTAACCTAGAATTTGTGCATTTCTTTGATTGGGGTTTTGCATGTATTGTTTATTTCCCTTCATTTGGATTGTTGTTTGGTGGTGGCCAACTCCAAGCCCCATCTACTATCATTGTCCTGACCAAGGTAGTGAAGAACAGGAAAAGGGATGTAAATGACAACACTCGATTGATGTGTTCTCGTGTAATCAGCCAAACCTGACCAAGGGGAGGTTGAATGGTATAATGGGTAATGGTTAGTTGGCATACCATGGTTGCCAACCACTGATGATGGTCACGCTCCAATAAGAAAGCGGTCGCTAGCAGTAATAAACCTAACCCCTAACCAAGGTTAGGGTCAAATCCACCGGGAATACAGGGCTTGACTATAAGATTTCACTACTAATCATTCCTAGTATCTATAGCTACAATCTCTAGATGAGTGGGGGTTTGGAGGCAACTTGGGAATTGTGTTTCTCATGGCTCGTTGACTCAATTACCCTAGGTAACATAACTTTGATTAGTGAATTGCATGCAGGACGGTAACTTATGTTCTTTCAGCCCTCTTGAAGTAGAAGGTCGAATTTCACCATGGCGCTTGGTCGGCCACCATAGTGTGCCAACTATCCGTTACCTATTATCCCAGTCAACTACCCCTTGGTCAGGTTTAGTTGATTAGACGGGAAAACATCAAGTGAATCCTGTCATATATTTCCCTTTTCCTAGTTGTCACTACCTTGGTCAGGGTCATGATAGTAGGCAGGGTTTGGTGTTGGCCACCACCAAACAATATTAATCATGAAGGGAAATAAACAATACATGCAAAACCCCAATCATAGACATGCACAAAACCTATGTCATCACAAGTCAACTGTCCATGGTTCCCACAACCCCAACTTGTGGGTGTTTAGCTACTCATAGCTAAGATAAAACACACAAAAATGCACATAATAGTCATAGTTGAGAGTTTCACCAATATCAATGGAGAAGATAATCACCACAAGTTGCAATCCCACAAGCTTGATTGATCATTAATGAGTACAAAGCAAGATTTGCAATCCCCAAAATGGGTTTCCCAAAGAGAACAAGAATCTACTCTGAAAACCTATGAAATGCTTCAAAATATATTATAGAAATGTCTACTTTTTGAACTCTCTTCAAAAACCTAACTTAAATAATTTATAGTATTTACAAAACAACCCTAGGAATTATGTAGAAAAGACAGCTGGCATCTGAAAAATTTTGCAGTTACAACTCGTAAGTTGGCCTACAAGTTGTAGTCGGGGTCTCGTATCAAGTACTTGGTATCTTGGACTAAACTGGAATGACCCATAGTTATGAGACATTACTCGAGCTACAACTTGTATGTTGGTTTCATGGTATTGCTCTTCAGGTTTTGGTCGAACATTTTGTCTCTCTAATTGTTGTTGTGAGTCCACCTACACGAGTCATAGTGTGTATTACGACTAGTAGGCTAGGCTCGTAGGGATGATCTTCACTTGGAAGATTTCTGATTTTTGGTCTCTTATTCTTGGTAGGACACAACCTACGACTTGTAGTGTAAGCTGCGACTCATAGGTGGGCTGCTATGGCCTGTGCTTCAAGAAAATCTGCAACTTTTCTTCAGAATCATGCCAACCTAACTTTTCTGCAAGATTAACACACATCAAAACACTAAAAAGTTGCTTTAAGAACTCACAAAATCCCTTGTTTAATGTACCAAATGTGTTGTAACTTGAAAGCACATTAACAGCCTTAAATTTAAATTAATGCTTATCCTCAAGCGACGACTCAATCTATGCAGACAAAGAGAAATACAAAGCAGCTATATCAATGGCATATACAACAGCTAATTTGTTTCTGGTACCCAAATACTATTTTCAAGACAGAGTTGCAAAGTTATTGAGCAAACCAGAACATCATGAGAGACCTGACAATCCAACTATGACAAGCCAAGTAGTGTCAATTGCCTACAATCACTGGTATTGTCATATGCCACTCAAGTAGTGCAAATTCCCTCACTAGAAAGAAGTCTCTCATACTCACTTAAAAAAATTTAGAATTCAGGGACTGAGGAAGCATTCTCACTCTCACAATTGAAATTCAATGCATACTGACTAACACCATAGGCTTGCCTCTATACTCGTTTTTCTGGATTGATGATAGAGTGGAGTCGGATCACTTTAGGGCTTATAGGCTTGTAACATAGGCTCAAGGTGCTTTGGTGTGGCATTTTGGGCAAGTATTGACTAAAACCTATCCTCGTTCTCTTGCTTTGAACTTTTCTCGAGTGATTTCTTTCTCTTTTTCAACTATGCCTTGATAACAAACTCATTTTTGCTACATTTTCTCAATTAAAGGCATTTTTCTTCTTTTTCGTCACTCGGTTCATGCTTTTTCATTTCTTTTTTGATTTCCCAACTAATCGGCTTATCAATTTTTCTTTATCAAAATAAGGGTCACCCTCAACTTAGGCTTTTAGCCTCAAGTGAAGTACACAATATCTATGCCTCAAACCAGGGCGACCACCTCTGGCCACCCTCAACTTAGGCCTTTGACCTCAATTAAGGTTCATATGTTCAAGGATAGACTAGGGCCAATATCAAGGTATTTCATGAGAAAAGGTTAAGCTAGTAAGGTATCAAGAAAGAATGAGTACATAATAAGCTCAAAAATTTGGAAAAAGGAATTGTCTCACTTAACTGGTGGGTTATTTTGGGCTAAAAGTCATTTCACTCAAAGAACAAAGGCCTAAGATCCTTTCCATATCCACCACATCACCAATCCAACTTTTAGAGTAACAAGGCAAGTTCTGGGTCCATATAAGATGTATGAATGCAGAAAAATAAGCTCAAAGTACACATGGCAATTGCATCCACGATCAAGTATAGACTCACAGGTCATTCTTTCAGTCTCAACTTACCTTCATAATATCAGAATAAACATTGCTAGATACTCATAAATGTATGAGTGCATCAATACTCATAACCCTCAAAAAATTTGAGGGTATCAAGTTTTTGCATCAAAAACTTAAAGAAAATCTAAGAACTATATATATATATATATATGCTAAAAGATATCATTACTATGAATTTACCCATTATCTATACTACCTAAGCATGCCAGTTCAACAGGAAAATAACCATCCACAAGGAAAAAGAAGCACGTTAAGAAAACCTTGGGATCAAAAATAGGGGAAGTTATGGACTTGAGGCTACTCAGACTTCACCTTAAGCCATAACTTCCACCACTCCACCAAAAGATGATACTTTGTCCTTAAAGTACAAAGAAGAATAAAAACAAAACATGATAACAAAGAAATCTATACATATATTCATGAAAAACCAAAAATAAACATTCAAAATAGAAGTAAGAATAACATCCAGCATAAACATATTTAAACAAAACCAAAAATCAACATAATAAAGAGTTTGTCTAAAAAGAGAACAAATTATCCAAAATGTCAATATAAGGACTGGGGTCAAAAGAAGACAAACATCTTGGTGTATCAAGCACCGATCTGGAGCTGATCTATGGGATCCTGGGATGAGCAGTGTGCCGAACTTGGAGGCTGAGATTGATCGCCACGAGTTAGGGTGGCTTTCAGAAATGTTGGGAAAGTACGCCCCATATTTAGTCAGGGAGTTCTATGCATCCTATAATGCTACTATACGCAGGGACCTTCCCAAAAACAAGAAGGTAATTGAGCATCCACGGTTGAACGAGGTTTTAGTTTTAGGTGAGACTGTCGACATTTTAGCAGAGACTATAAGAAGGGTCCAGTTTGGGCCAAACTATAGAGCACCCCGTTCAACTACTGAATATGATAGTCGGATTGCGATGATAAGGAAGGTGGTGAATGACAAAGATATTGGGTTGAAAACAGAGCTCCTAAGGTGAATAGTAGGTCAGATTTGCTAGGCAGGTGCTGAGCCTGCATGGTCACTAACCATACCGATTCTATTGTGAAGTCCCACCTCTTTTTTTGGGTAAAATTTTGATGGTTCATTATCCATTGGCGAATCAGACCTGCATTACGGATAATGTGATCACATTGGTAAGAGCTATGCTATTAGCTAGCATTATGGCTGGCTATGAGATTGAATGGGTTATGGCGGAGCATATTCACGAGTCAGCAATCCTCACCCAGACTGTATCGCCTTTTGCCATCCTGATACATAGATTATTCAATACAGTTGGGATACATGTTTCTCTCCATTTGGACCTACAGGTAGAGTCCCTATGCACCATGGATACCAGCCTGATCAAGGATGATGAGAACCCGGTGGCCCTACAGCGAGCAACTTCTCCTCCTATCCTAGAGCCATTCCCTATTGAGCCCCAAACTCAGGAGCCTACTCCAGCCACCACCAGCACTACTCCAGCTACTATAGATCCTTCTCTAGTTGTTGAAATTGAGACGATACCAATATCCAGTACACCTGTATCAACACCTTCTACTTCACAAGTTGATTCTCTAATATCTGCAATTGCTTTTCAGGCATTGGTGCGCAGGGTAGCCACAACAAAGTTCAAGTTGCAGAGCTTAGCAAGCCAAATCAGACTATGGGTTCGTCAGATAGTCCAGGACTCAGAGGAGAGGGCCAAGGCATTCGCTATTGAGTTGATAGATGAGAGAGTAAGAGCAGCAGATATCAAAGTAGATGGCTTCGAGGATCGGGTCCAAAAGAGGCTTGCAAATGCCAGGCCTGCTGATATGAGTGTTGTGACATAGAAGTTGGCCAAGTTCAAGGCTGACTTGTTGAAAACATTAGCAGCCTCGATACCAGTCCCGAAGGTGGCACCAGCTGGTGATGGTGAGGCAATAGCACTTGAGGAGGAGTTGATGCCGGATGAGGTGTTCCAGGAGTCCCTAGCTCTAGCAGCTATACAGAAAGATCGGGAGCAGCAGTAAACACAGGGAAAGAGTAGTTCACATGTAGCTGCAGCCCAAGACTACAGAGGAGGAGAACATGGCTTAGGACCCCTAGGACCAGAAGATACCAGTGCTTGAGCACAAAGTGTTTAATATTTTGACCTTAGCCATTACTTGCTATTTATGGAAACTTTGTTCATTTTATTAAACAATATCTTCTTTTTATTACTGTGTTAGATACATTCAAATGTTTTGTTTTTAACGTAGTTTTTAACTATGCCTGAACGTTTGGTTTTCAAATGTTGCTTTTTAGTATATCTATATATGTATGTATGTATATATATATATATATATGTTTTTGATATCTGTTCTTAATATGTGATTTTACTTTGAGGACAAAGTAGTCTATTTTGGTGGGGTGTGGGAAGTTATGGATTAGGATGAAGTTTAAGTAACCTTAAGTCCATAACTTCCCCTATTTTTTGATCCCATGGTTTTCTTTCCATGCTTCATTTTCCTTGTGGATGTTTTCATTTCTGTTGAAGCAGCATGTTTAGGTATTGTAGATAATCTATAAATATATAATGGTTATGATCTTTTGGCATATATACATATATATTTAAATGTTTTTTTTAATATTTTAAAAATTCGATACCCTCAAAATTTTTTAGATTGTTGGTAATTAGTGAAATCATGCATATGATTATCTAGCAATGTTTGTTCTGATAATGAGTAGGCAAGTTGAAACTTGAAGCATGGCCTGTGAGTCTATACTTGACTGTGCATGCGATGCCATGTGTGTGAGCTTATTTTGACGCATTCATGTTTATATGTGGACTCTGAACTTGCCTCGGTACTATAAGATTGATCTGGCATGTGGTTGATTTTGAAGGGATCTTAGGCCTTTATTCTTTTAGTAAAGTCCACTTTTTCCTAAATAACCAACAAAATGTGATAGTTTATCCCTTGTTCAAATTGTTTGAGCTTTTCAAGTACCCACTCTTTCTTGACACCTAGCCGGCCTAGCCTTTTTTTTAAAAAATATCTTGATATTGTCCCTGGTCTATCCTTGAACATGTGAATCTTGATTGAGGCTAAAAGCCTAAGTTGAGGGTGGCTACGATTGTAACCCTTGTTTGAGGAATAGATATTGTGTACTTCACCTCAAGCTAAAAGCCTAAGTTGAGGGTGGCCCTTGTCGTGGGAAAGTGATGAAAATGAGGTGGTTAGTTTGGAAAGAAAGAAAGAACTAAGGAAGTCATGTGTCGGGTGAAAGAAAAGAAAGGAAAGGTTGCCTTAGATTGAAGAAGAAAGCAAAAATGAGTTTAAAATTGAGGCACAACTGAAAAAGAGAAGTCAAAACACCTGGGAAAAAGCTTGAAAAGGAAGAATAAGGATGGATTTAATGAAAATGGTTGAGTTATGGAGGTAAGAGTGGTGAAAAACATTGTTCAGGATAGCTTTTAGTCAATACTTGTCTAAATTTCATATCAAAGCCCCATAAGCCTATACTACAAGCCATTAAGTCCTCAAGTGATCCAAATCCACTTTGTCATCTGTCCGAAATTGAGTATAAAGGAAAGTCTATGGTGTTAGTCATTTTGCATGAATTTCATTTGTGAGAGTGAGAATGCTTGCACAGTCCCTGATTTTTAATGCACTTTGAGTGAGAAAGAGGGACTTCTTTTCTGTGAGGGCATTTGCCCTGCATAATTGGCACATGACTAACCCAGTGATTGTGGATGGTTGATAGTCCTTCACTTGTCATAGTTAGATTTCTGGATACATCTTTGTATTCTGCTTTACTGAGTAGCTTTGCAATCTTGATTTGAAAATGAGAGTTGGGTACCAAAATTAGAGTAAATGATTTATATGCCATTAGAGTAGCTCCTGTGTGTTTCTCATCGTCTGCTTAAATTGAGTCATCGCTTAAGGACAAGGAACAGTTCTAAGTTGAGGGTGTTGATATGTTATCAAAAAACAACACATTTGATGCCTAAAACAAGGAATTTTGTGAGTTCTCAACGTGACTTTTTATGGTTTTTATGTTTTCTTGTGTTGTTATTGCAGAAAAAGTATGTTGGCATTATTTTGAGAGAAAGTTGCAGATTTTGCTAAAATGTAGGACAAACGAGCCTTCCTACGAGTCATAGCCCAAGCTATGAGTCACAGGGTGATCACGTAGCAAGAAACAAAGAGCAAAACTAAAAAATCTGCTAAGTGGAGATCATCCCTACAAGGCCACTCTACAAGTCGTTGGTCTTCCTACGACTCGTATAAGTGGATTCGTAGCAAGAAACAGAAAGCCAAAATTTTGGACCAAGAACTGAAGGCCTAAACTATGAGAGGAGCATGCGTGTCGTAGCCAAATCAAAGACACGTACTAGTAGGTCATAACAGTCAAGTCAAAAATACAAAGTGCCTAATATGTAACCCTGACTACAACTCGTAGGTCACCCTACGAGTCATACCTGTGCGACGATCTTGCTTCGAACTGTCTTTTCTATTTAATTTTTAGGGTTAAATTGTAAATTCTATAAATACTTTATGTTAGGTTGTTTTTGGATGGAGACTGATACACTGAATATAGCATAGAACACTTTGAATATTCTTCCTTGAATATTCTTAAGGTTTTTCTAAGTTTTAGTGTAGATTCTCCTTTTTAATTTAAAGACCCACCTTTGGGGATTGCAAAACTCACATTGTACTCACCTTTCATTAATCCAAGCTTGTGGTTTGCAACTTTTGGTCTGCTTGTTCTTCACTCTTTTGGGTAAAACTCTCAATTATGTCTTCTATTTACATTGTTGTTGATTTTGCCATAGCCATGAGTAGCTAAGCACCCACAACTTGGGGTTGTGGGAACCATTAGTAGTTGACTTGAAATAACCTAGACTTTGTGCATTTCCTTGGTTGGAGTTTTGCATGTATTGTTTTTTTTCCCTTCATTTAGAGTGTTGTTTGGTTGTGGCCAATACAAAACCCCGCCGACTATCATGATCCTGACCAAGGTAGTGACGAAGAGGAAAAGGAAAGTAAATGACAAGATTCAATTGATGTGTTCTCGTCTATTCAATCAAACCTAACCAAGGGTAGGTTGATTGGGAAAATAGGTAGTGGTCAGTTTACACACCATGGTTACCGACCACAAGCCATGGTGAAATTCGACCTTCACCTTCACAAAAAAGGTGAAAAAACCTAAGTTATCGTCCTGCATGCGAATTCCCAATTAATGTTATATTGTCTAGGGTAATTGAGTCAACGAATCGTGCGGAACACAATTCCCAAGTTGTCCCTAAATTTGAGTGTCTTCCCGTATAGCTAGTTCATTTTCTATTTTTATTTTTTTAATTAAAAAGAAAAACCCCCTATTTAGAGATTTTAGTAATCGATGCTTGAAATCATTGCTAGTGAATTCTTGTCGTATAGCCCTGTATTCTCAGTGGATTAGACCATAACCTCTGGTTAGGTTAGTTACTCACAGCGACCGCTTTCTTATTATAGTGCGAACATCATTAGTAGGGTGTAACAACTATCAACCAATTACGGGGTTGATTCCTCAATCACTTCCAAGGGGTGTCTACCTTGGATTCCAAGTACTAAGTTTGCTTGGTTTATGATGATGGTCTCTTCCTACATGTAGTATGTTAGATATAAGCATGTCTTACTTCAGGCTTCATTCATACATGTCATGTTGTTATTATGCTATCTATTGTTTATGATATTGCATTTTATCTATGCTGTCTATCTATTGTTGCATTGTATCCGACATACTTAGTACATTCAAACGTACTAACGCATACTCTATACCTACATGATGTAACCATGCAGGAACTGGAGTGCCACTTGATCATCTTCCTCCTCCATGTGGCTAGTACTATCTCTGAGGGAAGTTGGTGAGTCCTCAACTCTGACGATGATACGTTTTGATCTAATATTATTCAAAGATTCTTTCTTTTGTTGTATGCTTAGAACTATGAGGGTGAGCCAGAAAAGTTTTCTTGTCCCCTGCTCAAATCTAAGTTAGAGGTGTTGTTGGACAAGTTATGTAATGATGCTTTGAGCTTGTATCCTCTTGATTCTTGATTGCTTTCCTGTTACAAAAGACTCCCTTAGCCCCTTTACCCCTATTTTATGCTCTCTTGATGTTAATTAATTGCTTTCACGATTAAGGATTTGTAATTATATGCTAAGACACTTTTTTGGGGTCGCTCCGGGTTCCCCATTCGTCGTGTCACGTCTAGTCCCTAGGTTTGGGTCGTGACATTATGGAATAGCCTTATCCGAAAGTGTTACCAAACACCCTTACCTTATGGTATGCCCTTTTTTGTAGATTTCACAAATATCCTTTACCTTATGACATAGCCTTTTTTGTAAGTACCCATACAGGGAATCAATAACATGAACATATGGTGACACATAGTTTGGGATAATGGGACACTTCCAAGGTCCTCTCAGTGCGAGGATGCAATCCCATGTAATACTTAAATAGTAATAATAGTCTTAACCTGCATAGTCTCGAAACATTATAATACCATCTTGGATTTGCTCATTATAATAAAGCTTCATGGCATCAAATATAGGGCATCATATCATTCATAACTTTCATAACATACTCATGAGCTCAAATTATATTTGTTAGCCCCTTTTAATATTCACAACATGGATAATTTACATATCGTGCCTCAAGGCTTTCATCACATAAGAAGCTTTACTCATGCCTTAATCAAATCATGGTGTGTGCATGTATATATGCTTAAAATCATGTAATTCAAGCATGAATGACATGGGAGGAGTAAAATTGAATCATTTGAGAATTATTCCAAGTAACCCACAAAAACAAAGTAAAACTTGGTTAGGGAATCATTAAACCCTCATGTAAATCATAAATTTCACATGGCATCTCATTGTATAATAGTGTATAAGGATAAAATATCATCAATTAGTTCATAATATCAACATATAAAAATGTCCATGTAACTACCATAAGTTACCATAACCTGAAAGTAGATGAAGAAGAGGGTTGGTTGAGCTTTGTGGAGGAAAGGTCTCAAAAAATTGAAACCAACATACCTTTGTGTTATTGGAGATTGAAACATTATTGGAGGATAAAGAGAATCCAAAACCCTAGCTTGCACCTTTTACTTGAATGTATTGGGGAAGCTTGAAATTATTTGAGAGGAGTTTAGGACTAAGGATATTTTTGAATAAATGAGAAAGGAGTAGCTTAGGTTTGTATAAGGTTTAAAATGGCTTGTTTGGGAGCTTTAATGATGTAGCATAGACTTAGGATATTAGGAAATGTTTAATTTCCCCTTATAAAAATCTATCGGACCAGACAACAAAACCCTGATTATCTGTCAGGGTTCAGTCTATGGGTCATTGGAAGAGGGTCTCGTCCTATTAACTTTTTGACCCTCTGAAACCTTCTTTGAAACTCAATCCATGACACCACCTACGACCCGTCAATCAATCCATGATTCGTCTTGCCTGTATCAAACTTTAGAAGCCTTTTTCCCTCACCAAGTCTGCCTACCATTCCACTAGCACAAGTTACAACTCGTGGTTACCTTCATGCATTTTTGTCCCTCCCAACTTGAGCAACTCGAATTTTACCCTTAGGGCCAATGAAACCATGTACGACTCGTGATCCATTTGATAGGCTGTAAACTACTTTATGAATTCACTTACACTTAAAAAAATTTCAAATTTCATTTCTTATGCAAATTTATGTCTTTAAACATGTGGTCCTTACATGATAATGGGACTTAGGAAGATTATCACTTAGGGCTAAGAAGAGGGTCCAATTGGACAGGAAGATTCAAGTGCACATTTTTGGATCAATTCTTTTTTGTAGAGTTGAGGGAGGCCAAGGTGAAAGAATTTATCAACCTCAAAAAGGCCCATATGAGTATGACGTAGTATGCCCTCAAGTTCACTAAGCTCTCCAAATATGCTACTTTCATTACTGCAGATCCAAGGGCTTGTATGAGCAAATTCATTTTCGGTGTATCGCATTTGGTTTCGAATGAGCGTCAGACAACTATTCTAGTAAACGAGATGGATATTTCCTTGTTGATAACCTATACCGAAAAAATCAAGGAGGATAATCTAAGAGAAAGAGCAAATGAGTATAAGTGGACTCAGGTTGATGGTCGAGGATATTCTCACCAAAGGAGTGGAGGTCACAAGTTCCAAAGGGGCCAAAAAGAAGGTGGACATGGGTCTACCAACACTCCTTCTCCCAGGTCCACTAAAAACAAACGGGTAGCTTCAAATCCTCAAAGCCCAAATCGCCCCAAGTGTGGGAAGCTCCAAAAGAGAGAGTGCTTGGCCGGTTCGAATACATGCTTCAAGTACAGAGAGCGTGAACATCAACCTAAGAATTGTAGGATATAAGTGCATGGACCCAAGTCCAATAGGGGAAAGTTCAAGATGCCTTGAGGACAAACTATTTCTATGCTCTACATAGCCGACAAGAGGTTGAAGTGGCCTCGGATATTATCACCGGTATGTTGAAAGTTTACAATTTTGATGCATATGCATTATTAGACCCGTGAGCTAATTTCTCATTTGTCATTCTTCTTCTTGCAAATAGATTCCATGCATATCCTGAAGTCCTTCGCGATCCTTATGAAGTAAGTACCTCCGTAGGAGAGTTCATTATTGCTCGAAGAGTCTATGGAATTTTTTTAATTTCCATTTTGCATAAACTTGTCCCTTGAGACTTAGTAGAACTCTCTATGGTTGATTTTAATGTAATTCTTGTGGTGGATTTGTTGCATGCCTTCTATCCTTCCATTGATTTTAGAACTCGTAGAGCCAAGTTTGAATTTCCAACTGAGTCTATTCTTGAGTGGCAGGACAGTAATTCTTCATATAAAGATAAGATAGTTTCCTTCTTAAAAGACAAGGAAATGATCTCTAAAGGATGCATATATCAGTTAGAAAGGGTTAATGATGACACTTCTAAAGTTCCTTTTCTTGAGTCTATCCCAATTGTTAATGAGTTTCCTGATGTCTTTTCGGATGAGTTATCAGGTGTTCCTCCCTAAAAGGAAATACATTTCGAGATGGACTTCCTACTCAAAACTCAACCTATCTTAATTCTTGAATGACCTAGACTTTGTATGAATTCAATGAAGCTTGGAAATTTGGTTTCGGAAACTTTTTGACCAAGGTGATGCACCACAGAAGCCCTCACGGTCCATGTGAGGCTATACAGACTGTGTGGAGCCCCGTTGGAGTGACATTTTGCCTTGTGTGGGGGTGTTGGAGCTTTAAAGTGGAGTTTTAGACTAAGAAACACCATATATGGACCCATAGGGGCCGTGTGAGGCTTCACGGACCATGTGGAGGGCCATGGTCGTCTTAGGCTTGAAATTCCAATTTGGAACCAAATGAAGTGGGACGACCAAGTACACGATCCGTATAAAGTGGTACGCTCCATATGGCCTCTCATATGGCTTTTAGAGTGAATATTTTCTCAGTATTGGCTCACCTTCTCGAAACATTGTTGTGAAGAATTTCCCGAGTGAGGTAGTACAGAGGAGTACATGGTCCGTGTAGCTCGTTATGGACCGTGAGACCAACCATTGGGTACTTTCGCCAAATTTTTCTAAGTATGAAATCTTCAAGCTCAAACTAAGATTACTTTCAAGTCTTCAACTCAAGCTTATTTATGTTGTTTAGGGCCATTATGAATATCCTACATCAATCCAAGTCCAAAGGAATTCCATTGGTGAAACTTTTCATAATAACCCATAGAGGAGTCAACTTTAAATGGTCATACCTCTTATCAGAAAAGGAACTGGGTAGCCAACGCTCTATGAAATTCAAGCTCTTTAAATTAGCTTTCAAATGCATCTAGTTTCACCTCATTTCATGTTCGAATCAATAAGTTATGCCTATTTTCATAAAGCCCGTCTGTGTAGTGTTTTATGAGAATTGACTAAGTGAGGTATTACGGCAGAGTTTTACGGTCCGTGAAACCTTGTATGTACTATGAGACCTCCTCACGAGAAGACCTATCAAGACATGTTATTTTGCTTCATTAAGGAGTTTTATGTAATTCTTGTTTCTCCTAAGGGTTTTTTATGACTTTCTATGCTATCTTAAGACCTCCAAATGACCTAAACTATATTCCTCTCATTCAAAGTAAAATTCATTCCTCACATTTAAAATTCTCTCAAGCATCTATCAAAGAACTCTAGTGAGAATTAAGCTTGGGAATCAAGGGAAGGCTCAGTCTTCTTCAAATTTCTTCTTGAATCTTCTTCATTAGCTAATGTATGTGGGTTTCGATTCTTGACCCAAACGTTTTTCACTTGAATTTCATGAAATCTTACTTAGTTTAAATATGGATTTTTATGAATTATGATTTAGTAAATTCAATTGATGTATGGTCTATATTTTATTATTGGTTTTAAACTGATTCAAGCCCTAATATGATCAATTACATTGAAATTATGAAGTTATCAATGTGCATGTCCCTTTTTAAGCTTGATTTGTGCATGGGTAATCTGTATTATGATTTAAATATGAATTTTACTCATATCTTTACTTGAATTCCATAATGTATTGTTGCTTTATGTTTTAATCTATATCACCCATGTTATTCTCATTGCATTCATAACATATTCATTCATGATCATTGGATTTTATGAAACTTATGAGATGGGTTAAGCTCAATTATGTTTGTGTATATGATTTTGATATGATATTGGTTATGAAAAGAATGTGATCACATAAATTTCTATGATATTTGTCTCATTGAGCATATTGGGTCTTTACACCTTATTTGGATATTGTGGATAGGCTATTCCTATGCATGGAAAATATGTTATGGATTGTGATTTGGCATTTGAACCTAAGTATGAAATGGATGAACGATGTTTTTCTTTCAAGCCCAATTATGCATTGAAGTGATTTGAAATGACTAGTATCACTTTTGAAATCATGTATACGTCTATGTATTCTTGTGGGATGACAAATTAGCACCGATTAATTGGGGGTGTCAGGGCTATCCCAAAGGGTCCTCTCCCTTTTCTTGAACTATGTGCCAACATAGATATATGTATATGGTAACTCTCAATCAAAATGAAAGACCTATAAGGTGCGGTTACAACATTGATATAATATGATAAAATTGTGAAAGTCTTATCCATAATGGTAGACCTATAAGGAAGGCTACTTCTCCATAATGGGAGGTCCATAAGGAGAAGTGTGGTATACCTTTGGCAAGTAGACCACCTCTTTTTTCATGTGGGAATAACATCGGGATTCCAAGTAATAGTTGCTTGGTCTTATATGTTGGTTGATGTCTCATTCACTCGTATATAAGCATTTTGCATTTCATGCATCATAAATTTCATGACATATTGTTATATTACTCTTCTTTGGATATAGATGTACTGTCAAAATACAACACTTTTGATATCTAAAACTTAGGATTTTATGTTCTCTCAATGTGATATTTGTGGGTTCTATGTGTTCTTGTGTCTAGATTTGCAGGAAGACAGGATTGCCATGATTTGGGGCTAAATTGTAGTAGCTTGCTTGTTTTTGGTGCTTTACGAGACTCTCTATGGTTGGTAGACCATTCTAAGACTTATAGAGATGGGATTCATAAAGATTTCCGATGAAGGATAATGTCACGACCCAAGCAGGCCTAGCCATGACACAGCAAGTGGGAACCCAAGGGACCCCACAAAAGCCTCTTAGCATATCCATCACATATCCTTGGTCATTGAAGCAAAAAAAGAATCACAAAATATACTTAAAAGGGAAACAGGACTAAGTGAAGTCTTGTTATTCGTAACAGCAATAAAAGAGTCAAGCTCATAACATAAATACATCATAGTATCCAACAACACCTCTATCTTGGAATGGAGTATGCGCTAAGACACTTTCCGAGTTCACCCTCATAATAACAAGTGTTCAACATAAAAAAGTCTCAACATAGAAAGAGTAATTTACATATTGTCCTCGGACTTGAGGTCTCACCAATACTTTTCTCCAAAGCACCGAGCTGGCATTGAGGAGAAGGATGATCAAAAGGAACTCCGGTCCCTACATGCTAAAATCATATAGGCATAAAGTATGGATGTAGTATGCAACAAGATATAAGTCAATATATTCAAAATGCATAATCATATGTAATGGATATATAACCTAAATATGACATGCATGATCAATGCTTGTAATAAAACATGCTTGTAAATCATTTAAGTTGTATGGTATAATATATATGTGTAGGAAGAGACCTTAATAGACACGAGTAAGACCAAGCGAGTTACGACTTGAAATCTCGATGATTACCCCTCATCAGTAAAGAGGTGGTCTACTTGCTAAGGTAAACCATACTACACCTTATGGGAACATGACCCATTTCGTATGAACTAACCCTCCATATGAAAAGATGACCTATTTTGAAAAGGATTTCATGATAAAGTGCACCAGATGGATCCACTAGAATAGAAATGGTAAAGTATAATCCTATGTTGTCACTTAGTTTGAGGAAAGGAGTATGAACCCTTGAAGACAGTCCACCTTGACATCCCATCCATCGGTGCTAAGCCCACTCCCACAGAATACTTGAAATAATTATACTTTAATCATAGCATGAATAGCTTTTAAGAACATGACTTGAGTAGCTCATAAGCATACTTGACCTTTAATAGTGATCATAACTTGAAGAGAGTAATAATAGTAAGACATGAACCCTCGCTTTAACATGAAATGGCTCACAAGAGGTAAAAATCTTGAAATTAGGATTGACTTGATACTTGGAACATCATAGATACATTTAATGAACTTAATTCATGCTTGAAAGGCCTTAATAATCATAAAGTCACTTGACTTATAAATATTTTAATAGATCGTCAATAACTTAGAATTCTTGTCATGTCATTTTATCAAACACATGGTGGGTTGATGACACCTGTTCAAAATCATGCAATTCGAGAGTAAAACAAAATGAGTAAACTCAATGCAAATCAACCCACCAACATGATAGTAAAACCATGATGTAGGGTACCTTGAAATCCATCACAAAAAGGTCATAATAGTTCATGGTTTCATAGCTCAAAACATGCATAGTCTCAATAGATATAATCAATTCATCATGTATAATCAATCAATACTTTGTAAAACCCCAACATGATTTAAGCTCATATTTCATACTAAGAGCTACTCATAGGTAATATGGCTTGAAAACATGCAATTTTCGTAGAAAGGGATGGTTGGACTCCATGGGTGAAAGGACCCATCATGAAGATCCACATACCTTAAACCTTGAGTTCCTTGAGATGAACTTGAAGTAGACATAGAGCTTGAAATGAGTCCTTGAGTTCCAGAATCTAGATTGAAATCCTTAGATTTGAAAGAGAGAAATGATAGAGTCTTAGAGATATTTGAGAGAGGGTTTTGTGAGTTATAGAGTTGAAAAATAGCTAAGCATAGGTGATTTCATATTTAAGCAGGCATGGGGCTATGATCCCAATGCCCTTGGATGAAATAGAAAAACCAAGGAAAATAATACACTGGTTCGCGCCCCTGGGCGACACGGACCAGACGTGGAGCAACATTTACACTAGTCCTCACCCCTCGCACGTCGAGGCCAGGGCGTGGATAGACACATGATTACAAAATATTAGAAAAAAGTATTTTTCACTATGGGTCTTCTAAAATCCGAGTTATACCCATTTCCCACACAATTTTGCCTTCCCATCGAGAATATAAAGTCAGATTCTCGAAATCGTACAAAGATTTTGAGATATGTGGAAAATATAATTTTGGGGCATTTCAAAGCATATGTGGGGCATTTCTATCATGACCCAAGACTAGTGCATAGAGGTAACATGCTTAATAGGAACCTCGAAAATGCCTATAATCCTAGTTTCCATATATATCAAAATTCGTGCATGATATCAAAAATAAAACTTCATATTCTTAATCAGGGAGCAAAATTGAGTGGGAAATGGGTATAACAATGATTTTAGGAGACCCATAGAGAAAAATGATATTCACCAAATTTTTGGAAATAGTAGGCATCCGCGATGCCTCCGCGACGTAGGCCCATCGCTGAGGTGTGTTTACACTTCCTTACTTTTTCTGTTCAGCCTAAGACATGAGGTCTTGGCACCATGCCATAATGTGCATGAAAACAAATATACTTAGCAATTGCTTTCAACGTTATATCACTCAAGACCCTCTCAAAACCCTCTCTAACACTTGAGTGAATATTTCATCCAAATTAAAGTGTCTTAACCATAATTGCAGATCTCATGAACTGCCTTCAAGTTTCAAGTCTCCTTCAAGTCTACATCAAGAAAACCCAAGTTTTAGCTATGTTGGTTTCATCCATTGGGTCATTTCGCCCATGGAGCCCAGTCTCACTTTTTATGAAAATTGCATGTTTCCAAGATGTATCTTCTATTATGAATTTTGATTACAAATTATGTTGGGGTTTTATGTAATGTTGATTGAATATGCATGTTTGTCTATTTCTAAGCTTATACTATGAATTGATTTTGTCTATTGAGACTATGCATGTTTTGAGCTATAAAACTATGATCTATTATGAGATTTGATGAAGAATTTCGAAGTATCTTACATCAATGTTTTACTATGTGTTGGTGGGTTGATTTACATTGAGTTTTCCCACATTATTTCACTCTTGAATTACATGATTTTGAACTAGCATTACATACCCACCAAGTTTTTGATAAAATATCTTGACAAGGATTCTCAAGTTATTGATGGTCTATTACATGGGTTATAAGTTAAGTAACTTTATGATGATTAAGGAATTTTATGTATGTATTGAATTCTTGAAAAGTATCTATAGTGTAGCATGTTGACCACACCTTGTTGGGGGGGACCATGCCCAATCACCTTGTTAAGGGGGTGACATGCCTTGACCACCTTGTCGGGGGTGACATGCCCGTACTACCATGTTGAGGGGTAGATACCTTCCCCACCATGTCAGAGGTGACATGACCACACTACCACGTTGAGGGGTAGATACCTTGACCACCTCACTAAGAGGGTGACATGCCACAGATTCTTAGTAGTTGCTCGGTCTATGATTATGATCTCTTCCTACACATGTAATCTATATTTTCAAGTTACATATTTTACAAGCATGTTTTACTTCAAACATTGATCACGCATGCCATATTGATATTATATATATCCATTGCTTATGCCTATGCATTTTGACTATATTGCCTTATGTCTTGTTGAATTGCATCCTACATACTTAGTATATTCAAATGTACTAACACATGTTCTATGCCTACATGATATTACCATGTAGGAATCGGAGCACTATTCAGTCATCCTCCACGTGGCTAGTTTTAGCATTTTGGAAGATACGTTTAAGTGAGTCCTCAATTCTGTGGATACTAGCTATGCTACTCTACTTTTGATTTCTCCTTATGTTGTATACTTGATACTATGAGGGTGAGCATGGAAAGTGTCTTGGCCCTAGCTCCAATCAATGTTAGAGGTGTTGCTGGAATAATTGATGTACTTATGCTTCGAGCTTTGACTCTTTTATGTTCCATAAATATCAAGACTTCCCTTAGTCCTACTTCCCTTATTTATATCTCTTGTTGTTATTTATTTTTCCTCTGTGACCGAGGATATGTGAATTGTAAGCTAAGAGGCCCTTTTGGGGGTCCCTCCGGGTTCCCATTCCCCGTGTCACATATAGGACCTAGGAATGGGTCATTACAAACTTGTTATCAGAGTACTAGGTTATTAATGGTCCCCGGAATCCAACACACCGCGTCTATTAGAGTCTTCTTCATGGTTGTGAAGTGCACCACAACTATGAGTAAGAGGCTATGAGACGTTTTAGGAAATGTTTCCCTTCTTCATCTCTGTGTCGTGTTGTATAAGTAAAGGTAATACTTTCTCCTCTAATGAATGTTCTTTTCTATTCTAGATCATGTCTATTCTAAGAGGAAGACTAAGGAGAGCCCATTCACCCGAGAAGCAGCCTGCCCCTCCCGCTCCTCAAGCTCGTCAAGATGGGGAAGTGGACCGTGATGAGTTCCGAGATGCTATCACCATGTTGGCTCATGCTATGACCAACCAAATTAACCAAGGGGCCCAAGCTCCTCATGCTCCTACTCCGGCCTCAAGGTTGATGGATTTTACTAGGATGAATCCACTAGAGTTCAATGGTTCTAAGGTGGATGAGGATCCCCAAGAATTTATTGATGAGGTGTATAAGGTGTTGTTCATTATAGGGGTCAATTCAAAGGAAAAAGCAGAGTTGGCTGGTTACCAACTCAAAGGTGTTGCTAAAATTTGGTTCAGTCAATGGAAGATGGAGAAGGGGAATGATAATGTCATCCTTTGGAAAGAGTTCAAAATTGCATTTCTCAACCGGTTCTTTCCTATTGTGCTATGGGCGGCGAAGATGATAGAATTTATGAATATAAAGCAAAGGTCTATGAGTGTGAGGGTGTATGCCCTCAAGTTCAACCAACTCTCAAAGTATGCCCCACAATCGGTTGCCGAGCCAAGGACAAGGATGAACAAGTTTATGTCGGGTGTGTCCGACTTTGTTAATGAGGAGTGTCATATCCCCATGCTAATAAGTAATATGGATATGTCCTGCATCATGACATATGCCAAATAACAAGAGGGTAAAAATCTTAGAAAGAGAAAGAGTGGTGAGTCTAAGAAGGATCGTTCGGAAGTTGATTCAAAATTTCCAAGAGTTGCCGGTTTCCTCAAGGACACAAGTTCCATGGCCAAGGGCCTTCCAATGCTCCTAATAGAAGGTCTTCTAATGACAACCCTATATGCCAAAGGTGTGGTAGGAGTCATAGTGGCCCATGTTTGAAGCACACTAATGCATGTTATGGTTGTGGTGAGGTGGATCATAAGGTGATTAATTGTCCTCGTGCTCAGGAGCTACTACCAATATCTGGTACCAGGTGAATTAAGATTCAAATAGGCACAGGTTAACCAAAATCATATTTCTAAGCTAAGAGATTTCAACAAAGATAGACATGGTCGTCCACAAGGCCAGGGTGCAAATGCGGGTCCGAAGGGAAGAAGAAGCCAACAAAAGGGTGCTCCAAGGTAAAATAGTTTTTATGCTCTTCAACGGAGAAAGGGTGTGAATGAGGTGCCCAATGTCATCACCGGTATGTTAAAGGTTTTCAGTTTTGATATGTATACATTGATAGACACGGGTGCCACTCTTTCTTTATAACTCCATCCGTTGCCAAAAAGCTTCATGGTAGTCCTAAATTATTGTGTGAGCCGTATGAAGTGTCTACTCCCGTTGGTGAGTCCATTGTTGCTAAAAGAGTCTATAGAAATTGACCCGTGTACATTTTGCATAAAATCTTACCTTGTGATTTTGTTGAATTAGATATGGTGGATTTTGATATCTTTTGGGATGGATTGGTTGCATATATTATACTTCTATTGATTATAGAACCCATAGGGTCAAATTCCAATTCCCTAATGAGCCCGTACTTAAGTGGAAAAGTCGTGATGTGGTGGTCAAGGGGAGATTCATTTATTGCCTTAAAACCCAAAAATTGATATCTAAGGGTTGTCTCTATCATCTTTTGAGGATTAGGTATGTTTCGTCCAAAGTCCTTCCTATAGAATCGATCCTGGTGGTTAAGGAGTTTCTTAATGCCTTTCCTAATGAGCTTCTCAGTGTTCCTCCCGAAAGGGAAATAGACTTTGGCATGGACCTTCAAAAGGGAAATAGACTTTGGTATAGACCTTCTTCCCATTACCCAACCCATTTCTATTCCCCCTTACCGGATGGCCCTGGCGGAGTTGAAAGAGTTGAAGGAGCAATTGAGATATCTGTTGGAGAAGGATTTTACAAGGCCTAAAAATGTCACCTTGGGGTCCACCGATGTTGTTTGCGAAGAAAAAGGATGGTTCTCTTAGAATGTGCATTTATTACCATCAACTTAATAAAGTCACCATCAAGAACAAGTGCCCTCTACAAAGGATTAATGACCTTTTTGATCAACTTCAAGGGTCTAGTCACTTTTCTAAGATTGATCTTCGGTCCGACTATCACCAAATGAATTTGAGAGAGTGTGACATTCCCATGACAACTTTTCGGACTAGGTATGGGCACTTTGAGTTTGTGGTTATGTCCTTTAGGTTGGCTAATGCACCGACTATATGTATAGATCTTATGAATAGGGTCTTCAACCATGTGTTGACTTGTTTGTGGTGGTTTCTATTGATGATATCTTGATCGGTTCCCATAGTGATGAGGAGCTTGTTGATCACTTGAGAGTGGTGTTGCAAATCTTAAATGAGGATAGGTTGTATGCTAAATATGAGAAATGTGAGTTTTGATTGAAAGAGGTTGCTTTTCTAAGGCATGTGGCGTCGGGAGATGGCTTTAAGGTGGACCCTAAGATGATGGAGGTGATTAGAAATTTGCCTGGACCTTTGACTCCAACAGACATTAGAAGTTTCATGGGTTTGGCGGGTTATTAACAGAAGTTAGTAAATGGTTTCCCTTTTATTGCTTCACTTATCACTATGTTCACCCAAAAGAAGGCAAAATTTGTGTGGACCGATGAGTGTGAAAAGAGTTTCCAAAACTTTGAAAGATAAGCTTGTCTCCACTCCTATCTTATCTCTACCGGATCGGTTGGAAGGGTTTGTTGTATATTGTGATGCCTCAAGAATTGGTATGCGGTGTGTTTTGATGCAAAGAGGTAAGGTGTTAACATATCCCTCTAGACATCTTGATGTGCATGAGAAGAATTATCCCACCTATGATCTTGAATCGGTGGACGTGGTATTTCCTTTGAAAATTTTGCATCACTACTTGTATAGGGTTCATGTTGATGCTTTCACCGATCATAAGAGTGTACAATATGTGTTCACTAAAAAAGATCATAACGAGACAAAGAGGATGGTTATAGCTTCTTAAAGATTATGATATGAGTATGATTATCACCTCGACAAAGCTAATGTTGTGACCGATGCTCTAAGTAGGGTGTGTATGGGTGGCCTAGAACATGTTGATATAGTGGCAAAAAGGTGGCTAGAGAGGTTCGCCGGTTGGGTAGATTGGGGGTTAGGTTGGATGAAGTTTATGATGGTGGTGTAGTAGTTGTTGACGGTTCTAAGTCTTCTATGATTGAGGAGGTAAAGGTAAAATAGGATCTTGACCCCACCTTGCTAGAGCTGAAGGCCGTGGTGAGAGATGGTAAAGTGGAGGTTTTCTCCCAAGGGAGATATGGTTCCCTTAGGTGCAAAGATAGATTTTGTGTGCCTAGTGTTGGTGACTTGAGAAAGAAGATTTTTCATAAGGCTAATAATTCTTCCTATTCTATTCACCCCGGTTCTACAAAGATGTATAGAGACTTGAGGGAATTGTGTTGGTGGGGTGGTATGAAGAGAGATATTGCTAGATTCATAACCGGATGTCACAACTACCATCAAGTGAAAGTCAAATATCAAAGGCCGGGTGGCCTAGCCCATGATATATAGATTCCCACTTGGAAGTGGGAAGAAATCAACTGGATTTTGTGGTTAAGTTGCCTAAGACTAGGAAATATTTTGATTCTATTTGGGTTGTTGTGGATAGAATAACAAAGTCCACTCACTTCTTACCAGTCAAAAATACATTTAGTGCCAAAGATTATGCCAAGTTGTACATCCATGAGTTGGTTAGTTTGCATGGGATGCCCTTGTCTATCATTTCGGATCGTGATGCTCAATTCACTTCTCATTTTTAGAGGTCTTTCCAAAGAGGTCTTGGTAACAAGGTTAAGCTTAGCACAACCTTTCACCCTCAAACGGATGGCCAAGCTAAAATGACTATCCAAACTCTTGAGGATATGCTTAGAGCTGTTTTTTGGAGTTTGAGGGTAGTTGGGATGAATATCTTCCACTGATTGCATTTTCTTAGAACAATAGCTACCACTCGAGCATTGGTAAGGCTCGTTTTGAAGCTCTCTATGGTAGGCATTGTAGATCCCTTGTAGGGTGGTTTAAAGTGGGGGAAATGGCTTTGCTAGGTCCTGATTCGGTAATGGAAGACTTGGACAAGGTGAGGTTGATTAGGGAGAGATTGAAAACCACCCAAAGTAGACAAAAATCCTATTCTGATGTTAGGAGAAGAGATCTTGAGTTTAAGGTTGGTAATTGGGTCTACATGAAAGTCTCACCCATGAAGGGTGCGGTTTGATTTGGCAAGAAGGGGAAGTTAAGCCCAAGGTTTGTGGATCCTTATGGAGTGTTGAGGAGGATTTGTAAGGTGACCTATGAGTTGGAGTTTCCCATTGATATGAATATGGTTTATTTGGTTTTTCATGTGTCCATGTTGAGGAAATGTCTGGGCGACGCTAGTTCTATAGTATCCTTGGATGTTGTGGGTGTTGTAGAGGACAATTTGACTTATGAGGATGTCCTGGTGGATATTTTTGATATACAAGTAAAGAGGTTGAGAAATAAGTATGTGACTTCCGTTAAGGTCCTTTGGAGGAACCAACAAGTTGAAAGTGTCACATGGGAAGCCGAGGTGGACATGAGAAAGTGATATCCATATCTCTTTCACTCCACTCGTGCCTAAGGTACTAATTTAGGTTCCCTATATGATTTCAAGTCATAAGTTTCAGTCCTTATGTCATTTTGCATACATTCATGTTTATGTTGACAAGTTTATGATGTTTTTGACATTCATGATGAGATTTTTTGAAATGATGGTTAAATGTATTTGTTGCATTCATTTCATGCTGAAATCTTCATTATTACTTCTCTTCTATACATTTCTTTGACATTTGGGGACGAATGATCTCAAGGGGGAGATATTGAAACGCCCCAAAAATGTGCCTCGGAAATGCCTATAATCATAATTTCCATATATCTCAAAATCTATGCGTTATATTGAAAATATGACTTCATATTCTTGATTAAGGGGGAAAATTGACTGAGAAATGGGTATAACCCAGATTTTAGAAGACCCGTATCAAAAAATGATTTGCATAAAATTTTTGTAAACAGTAGGCATCCGCAATGTGGACCCATTGTGGAGGTGTGTTTGCACTTCCTTAATTTTTGTTGTTTGACCTAATACATTTGGTCTTAGCCCCACGCCCTCACATGCATGAAAACACCTATACTTAGCAATTGTTTCAAGTCTATTACACTCAGCACTGTCTCAATACCCTCTCTAACACTTAACCAAATATTTCATCCAAATTCAAGTGTCTCAAGCATAATTTCGGATCTCAAGAACTCATTTTAAGATTCAAGTATCCTTCAAGTCTACATCAAGAAAACTCAAGTTTGACATATGTGGGTTTCATCCGTTGGATCCTTTCACCCATGGATCCCAATCTCCCTTTTTATGAAAATTGCATGTTTCCAAGTTGCATCTTCTATGGGTATCTTCTATTATGGATTTTGATTACAAATTATGTTGGGGTTTTATGAAATTTTTATTGAATATGCATGTTTGTCTATTTCAAGCTTATATATGAATTAGTTTTGTCTATTGAGACTATCTATGTTTTGAGCTATAAAACTATGATCTATTATGAGATTTGATGAAGGATTTTGAAGTATCTTACATGTGGGTTTTACTATGTGTTGGTGGGTTGATTTACATTGAGTTTTTTCATATTATTTCACTCTTGAATTGCATAATTTTGAACTAACATTACACACTGACCAAGTGTTTGATAAAATGTCTTGACAAGTATTCTCAAGTTATATATGGTCTATTACATGGGTTATAAGTCAAATGACTTCATGATGATTAACGGATTGTATATATGTATTGAATTCTTGAAAAGTATCTATAGTGTTGCAAGTTGACTACACCTTGTTTGGGGTGACATGCTAAATCACCTTGTAGAGGAGGTGATATGCCTTGACCAACTTGTCGGGGTGTGACATGCCCGTACTACTATGTTGAGGGGTAGATACCTTGACCACCTTGTCGGGGGGTGACTTGCCCTTAGTACCATATTGAGGGGTAGATATCATGACCACCTTGTCGGGGGGTGACATACCCTTACTACCATGTTGAGGGGTAGATACCTTGACCACTATGTACGGGGGTGACATGCCCGTACTATCATGTTGAGGTGTAGATATCTTGACCACCTCACCGAGAAAAAAGGGGTGACATGCCATAGATTCCAAGTAGTAGTTTCTTGATCTATGATTATGGTCTCTTCCTAAAAATGTAATCTATATTTGCAAGTTATATCTTTTACAAGCATGTTTTACTTCAAGCATTGATCACGCATGCCATATTAATATTATACTTATCCATTACTTATGGCTATGAATTTTGACTATGTTTCCTTATGTCTTGTTGCATTGCATCCTAGATACTTAGTATATTCAAATGTACTAACACATACTCTATTCCTACATGATGTTACCATGTAGGAACCGCAACACCCCTCGATCATGCTCCACGTGGCTAGTTTTTGCATTTCAAAAGATAAGTTTTCGTGTGTCCTCATGTCAGGGAACACTAGCTATGCTACTCTACTTTTGTTATCTCCTTATGTTGAATACTTGATAATATGAGGGTGATCCCGAAAAGTGTCTTGGCCCCCGTTTCAATCTATATTGGAGGTGTTGTTGGAATAATTGATTTACTCATGCTTTGACCTTTGACTCTTTTATATTTTATAAATATCAAGACTTCCCTTAGTCTTGCTTCCCTTATTTATATCTCTTGTTATTATTTATGTGGCTTCAATGACCAAGGATGTGTGAATGGTTTGCTAAGAGGCTTATTTGGGTTTCCTTTCGGGTTCCCATTCACCATGTCACGTCTAGGCCCTAGGGTTGGCTCATGATACAAACAACCCTCTTAGCATATCAATCACATATCTTTGGTCGTGGAAGCAAAGTCAACAACAACAAGAGATAATATAAAAGAGAAGTAGGACTAAGGGAAGTCTTTGATAATTAAAAAAAACATAAAGAGTCAAACTTATAGTATAAATACAATAGAATATTCCAACAACACCTCTAAACATAGAATGGTGTGGGGCCAAGACACTCTTCGGGCTCACCCTCATTATGTCAAATGTTCAACGTCAGGAAGTCTTAGAAATAGCAAGAGAAAGTAGATAGTGTCCCCGAACTTGAGGACTCACCAAGCTTATCTTTGAATAATCTCACTAGCCATGTGGAGGATGATCAAGAGGAGCTCCGGTCCCTAAATGGTGATTTCGTATAGGCATAAAGTAAGTGTTAGTAAATTTGAAAGTACTAAGCATGTAGGATGCAATGCAACAAGACATAAGCCAATATAGTCAAAATGCATAAATGAATGATCAATGCTCTGAGTAAAACATGCTTATGAATCATTCAACTTGCATAGAACATGACACATATGTGGGAAGAAACCTCAACTAATATTGGTAAAGAGGTGGTCTACTTGCCAAGGTAAACCATACTTCACCTTACAGGTGCTCATCCCATTTCGAAAAAGTAACCCCCCTTATGGGAACCCCTCCCATTTTGGGGTAGATTTCATGATAAAGTGCACTAAATGGATCCACTAATATAGCAATGGTATAAAATAATCTTATGTTGGCACATAGTTTAAGGAAAGGAGTATGATCCCTTGAAGATAGTCCACGCCGAAATCCAATCCATTGGTGTTAAATCTAATCCCACGAAATAATTGAAATAATCATAACTTTAATAACTTATAATAAACATAGAATCATGATATGTGTAGGTCTTAAACATACTTGACCTCAAATGGTGAGCCTAACTTGAAAAATAAGAATAGATCATAATCACACTTGTACCCTTACTTTAAAATGAATGGCTCACAAGAGGTAAAATCTTGAAATAAGGCTTAACTTGACACTTGTAAAATCATAGACATTTTTAACGAATTCGATACATTCTTGAAAATTCTTAATCATCGTCAAGTCCCATGACTTTTAAATCAAGTAATAGATCATCAATAACTTGAGGATTCTTGATTTGACATTTTAACTTCAAAATCATGCAATTCACGAGTGAAATCATATGAGAAAACCCAATGCAAATCATTCCACCAACATATTGCAAAACCCTCATGTAGGGTGCATTGAAATCCATCATCAGATCTCATAATAGATCATAGTTTTATAGCTAAAAAAAAGCATATTCTCAATAGATAAAACCAATTCATGGTATAAGCTTGAAATAGATAATAATGCATAATCCATCAACATTTCGCAAAACCCCAAATTATTTATACTCATAAGCCATAATAAAATATACTCTTAGATAATACAACTTGAAAACATGAAATTTTCATAAAAAGGATGATTGGGCTCCATAGGTGAAAGGACCCAATGGATGAAACCCACATACATAAATTTGGGGATTCCATGATGTAGACTTGAAGAGAACTTGAAGCTTTAATCAAGTTCTTGAGATTCGAACTTAAGCTTAAGACACATGAATTTGGATGAAATATTTGGTTAAGTCTTAGAGAGGTTATTGAGAGGGTCTTGAGTGATATAGAGTTGAAAAATGGCTAATTATAGGTGTTTTCACAAAAAAATGGGCATGGCGCTATGACCGCAAGACCTTTGGACCAAAATGAAAAACTAAGAAAACAATACACTGGTCCGTACCCTTGGTGCGACGCGGAGCAGACACGAAGTTCCACTAATACTAATTCGCGCCCTTGGCACATTGCGGCTAGGGCACAGATGTTCACTAGAAATCGAAAACTAACGAAAATTATTTTTCTGTACGGGTCCTCTAAAATGGGGGTTATACCTATTCCCTACTGATTTTTGCCCCTGATCGAGAAAGTGAAGTCTTATTTTCGATATCACACATAGATTTTGATATATGTGGAAATTACGATTATGGGCATTTTTGAAGCACATATTTGGGGTGTTTTAGTTTCAATATCTCCTCTTGGGAACATTCATCCCCAAATGTCAAAGAAACATGCGTACAAGAATTAATTGTGAAGATTTCAGCCTGACAAGAATGCATCAAATGCATTTAAACATCATTTTGAAAAAATTCAACAAGAATGTCAAAAATCACCATACACTAGTCACTATAAAGATGAATGCATGCAAAATGACATAAAGGATGAAACTCAAGACTTGAAATCATATAGGGGACTTAAATTAGTACCTTGGACTTGAGTAGAGTGGAAGAGATGTAGATATCACTTTCTCATGTCCACCTCAGCTAACCATGTGGCACTTTCAACTTGTTAGTTCCTCCAAATGACCTTGATGGAAGCTACATCTTTTTTTCTAAACCTCTTCATTTGTCTATCCAAAATCTCTACCGGGGCCCCCTCATAAGTCAAATTATCTTCTACAACACCCTCAACAACTAAGGGCACTATAGCACTTGGGTCACCTTCACACTTTCTCAACATGGACACATAGAAGACAGAGATTACGATGTCCATCTCCATGGGCAACTCCAACTCATATGCAACCTTACCAATCCTCCTCAAAACTCTATAGGGACCCACAAACCTTGGGCTTAATTTTCCCTTCTTGCCAAATCGAACTACATCATTCATGGGTGAGACTTACAATAGACCCAATCACCAACCTTAAACTCAGAATCTCTTCTCCTCACATCGTAATAGGACTTTTGTCTACTCTCTCCCTAATCAACCTTACCTTCTCCAAGGCTTCCATGACCAAATCTGGTCCTAGCAAAGCCATTTCCCCCACTTCAAACCACCCAACCGGGGATCTACAATGCCTACCATAAAGAGCTTCAAAGGTAGCCATACCAATGATTGAGTGATAGCTATTGTTGTAAGCAAATTCAATAAGTTGAAGATGTTCATCCCAACTATCCTTAAACCCCAAAACATAGGCTCTAAGCATATCCTTAAGAGTTTGAATTGTCCTCTTGGATTGACCATTCGTTTGAGGGTGAAAGGCCGTGCTAACCTTAACCTTGGTACAAAGACCTAAGCCTAGGGCCTAAACTTGACCGGCGAATGGGAAACCCGAAGAAACCCCAAACAAGCCTTATACCATATCATTACACATCCTTGGTTTCGGACCCAATTAAACATGACAGTAAGAGACAACATAAACAAGTGGAATTGGGACTAAGGGAGCGAGAGATAAAAAGGAAGTAATACTTAAATATCATAGATGAATCAAGCTCAAGCATAATGCACAACTCGCCCAACAACACCTATAAACATAGATACTTAGTGGGGGCCAAGACAAGCAACTGGGCTCACCCTCATAGCAATGACAATAGATAATCCAAATATAAAAGACATAATCGAAACATAAGCATAAGAGAGGATAGATATTGTCCCCGTACATGAAGACTCACAAAATGCTAAGTCGAACAATCCGTCTAGCTAGGAGGAGGAGAATCAATAGGGGCACCGGTTCATATATGGTGACATCACGTAGGCATAGAGTATGCGTTAATACGTTTGAATGTACTAAGTATGTGGGATGCAACACAACAAGAGATAGACATCATAATCAAAATGTATAATTACAAGCAATGGATTCGCATAACAACAAAATGGCATGCATGATCAGTGTTTGAAGTAAAAAACATGCTTGAAAATCATTCCAATTACATAGAACATAGTACATAAGTGTGGGAAAAGACTTCAACCGACATAGAATAAGACCAAGCGAGCTAGAACTTGGAATCCCGATGATTACCCCTTAATGGTAACGAGGTGGTCTACCTGCCAAGGTAAACCATACTTCAAACTTATGGGAACGTGGCCCTATTCGTATTAAGTAACCTTCCTTATGGGAACATGACCCAATTTTGGAAAGGATTTCATTAACTTTATCCTACTGGAACACGACACAATTTTTGGAAGAACGTCAAGAGAAAGTGTACTAAGCGGATCCACTAGTATTGCAAGTATATAACATAGTCTTATGGTGGCACAGAGTTCAAGGAAAGAGGGAAAACCATCCATCCATCAATGCTAAGTCTAATCCCACAGAATACTTATAATAATCATATTTCAGTAATTTATGAGAAACATAGTATCATGAGATGAGTAGCTCTACAACATCCTTGACCTCTAACGGTGAGCTCAACTTCAAACATAAGAATAGTTCATCATAAAACATTACTCTTGCATCAACATCAACATTAAAGGGCTCACAAGAGGTAAAACTTTAAGAAAGGGCTTAAACCCAGTTTTACAACATCATCAACATTTCCATGAGTTAAACATATCTTTAGAAAGCTCATAATCATCATAGAGTCACTTGGATCATAAACCAACTAATAGATCATCAAAACATAAAGAAACCTTAAAAAGGCATTTTATCAAACACTTTGCGGGTGTGTAATGCTAGTATAAAACCAAGCAATTTAAGAGTTAAATCATGCTAAAAAATTCATTGTAAAACCATCAATAGATACTTGGTAACATCGTCAAGAAATATACATCAAAACCCTTCATCAAACCTACCAATAGAACTTAGATTCATAACTCAAAACATGCTAAAACAATCACACTTTCATGAAACTCCAACATAGTGTGCAGTGAAATTCATAACAAGTAAGACCCATGAATAAATAAACTTTGAATCATGCAATTTTAGGTAAAATGAAGCTTGGGTATCATGGGTTAAAGGAACCCATGAGAGAAACCCACAAACCTTGATATTGGAGAGTTTCTTGAAGAAGACTAGCAATGGAAGCTTGAAGCTTGAATGAAATCCTTAGATCTGGATGATTTTGGGACTCTTGAATCTTGAGGAGGACTTAGGGATTTACTTGAGTCCTTGAATTCCAACAAGAATTCTCGAAAACCTTGAGAATGGATGGAGAATTTAATGAAGATTAGAGAGGAATTGAGTGGTTTTTGGTTGTTTTTAGGGCTCAAAATGGCTTCGCAATGAGGGATTTTCTTGTATATAGGCATACAGTTATTACCCAATTGCCTGGAGTAAAAAGAACAATTTTGGGAAATTTTTGAACTAGTCTGCATCAGGTCCGTGTCGTGGACCCATCGCGGACAACTACTATTTTTGCAAAGTTTCACCAAGAATTATTTTTCTTGGCATAGACAAAGTATACCTTGTAGGTACTCGTTTCCCCACACAATTTTTCCTCTGAACAAGAATATGAAGTCGAATTTGCCACGGATTTTGAGATATTGAAAGAAAATACATCATAAGGTCTTTCCGAGCTACGTGGAGGGGTGTTTAAATATCCCAGATTTGAGATATAAGGGAATTACGATTATGGGGGCATTCCTAGGCAAGTGTGGGGCATTTCAATATCTCCCCCTTGGGAATATTCGTCCTTTAATGTCGAAGAAATGTACATAAGAAGAGTAATCATGAACAAAGCAGCCCCAACAAGAATGCACCAATACATTTAAAACACCATTTTCAAAATCTGAACATTAGTGTAAAAAATCATCATGAAATTGTCAACATGAACATGGATGCATGCAAATGACATAGGGGATGAAGCATAAGACTTAAGATCACATGAAGAGGTTCAACATGTTATCTTAAGCTTGAATGGAATGAAAAAGGAATGGATATTGCTTTTCCATGCCTGCTCTGGCTCCCCGAGATACACTTTCAACTTGACGATTCTTCCAAAGGGCCTTGATGAACACTACATCCTTACCAATCAACTTCTTCAACCCTTCCATCCAATACCTCCACCGGGACCTCTTCCTAAGGCAACTTATCCTCCACAATTGCCATACTCTTACGAGTTCTGTAGTACTAGAGTAACCACTACATCCCTTCAACCTAAAAGCATGGAAAACCGGACAAACCATAACCATATCTTAGGTAATTCTAATCTTTAATCAACCTTACCAATCCTCCTCTACATTCTCTAAGGACTCACAACCCTAAACTCATTTATCAACCTTAACCACACATAGTCCACTTGGAACCATAAACCACTATATCCCCCATGGGAGACAACCTCCACTCTATCATCTTTTCAGTCGAAACTCCTAACCCTAGTAAGGAGGAAACAAGACCTTGCTTAAACTGGATCTCTTCAACCAAAGAAGATTTGGAACCATCAAGTATACTACACCACCATGCTCAACTTCTTCTAATCTAATGCCCAATCTAGCCAATCGATGGATCTCTAGTCACCCCCTACTGCCATCATCAACACATGCTAGGCTACATAGAGCATCGACCACAACAATAGCCTTACTAGGGAAAAATAATGCACATTCATATCATAATCCTTAAAGAGTTCTAACCACCTTCTTGTTATCTTCCATTCACACCTATCATATTTAGAAAACAATCCCCTTATCATCCAAGACTTGCAACACTACCCCCAAATGATTCACAAGCTCTAAATAAATCAATGCTTCACCACTAGAGGCCA
>JAPFFP010054017.1:0-29421 GCA_026153255.1 Solanum medicagineum | reverse complement strand
AGAGATTTTGATCAAGATCAGGAACAAAAAGAACATCAGTTATAAGTTTCAAACCTGTAGGGCTTTCAATTGCAACTATCCTTTTCC
Source organism: Solanum medicagineum (assembly GCA_026153255.1). Classification (NCBI taxonomy): domain Eukaryota; kingdom Viridiplantae; phylum Streptophyta; class Magnoliopsida; order Solanales; family Solanaceae; genus Solanum; species Solanum medicagineum. The sequence continues at coordinate 29,334 of JAPFFP010054017.1, read as the reverse complement.
TCTTGCATCAAGATATTCTCCATTTTCGATTTTGACTTTGGAAATAAAAGATCTATCTAGATCTTTAAAGAGATCTTGGTCGCTGGTCATATGATTTGTGCATCCGCTATCAATTAACTAACTTTCAGAAGCTCTTTTGCTGGCAAAGCAAGTCGGTACAAACAATTGCTCTTCGTGATATTGATGTACAATTGCCATGGCTTCTTCTCATTGAAATTGTGATTTGCATACCTTTTCCACATGACCTAGTTGACCACATTTGTTGCACTTAGCATCTGGCCTCCACCAACATTTCTGTTGAGAGTGATTTGTCTTTTTGCAGAAAGAGGAAGGGTGGTTGATTTCCCTCCTGTTTGTTGTAATTACTACTCGGCCTTAGCTTCTTGTTCTTTTCCTTCCTTTGTTTAACTCGTTCTCTAATTTTGCTTGAAAAGCACCTTCAACAGAACCTTCTTTCCTCATCATTCTCCTTTGGTCCAATGCTTGCAAAGCTTTAACAAGTTCTCCCAAAGTAACACTGGATAGATCATTAGACTTCTCAAAAGAAGAAATTGTGGCTTCATATTTTTCAAGAAGTGTAACAAGAATCTTTTGAACAATTCTTTCATCAGTGAAATCCTTACCAAACAATCTCACCTTGTTGGCCAAGTCGAGTAATTGGTCTGCATACTCTTTTATAGTTTCTAATTCTTTCATTCTCTTCATTTCAAACTCTCGAATCAGATTCATCACCTGCATATTCTACACTCTTTCATTTCCTTGGTATTCCTTTTTTAGATAGTCCCAAATTTCTGCAGCAGAATTCATTTGCATGATTCTGGTAAGAATTGAAGGTGATACTGCAGAGAAAAGGCAAGCTTTAGCTTTGGCTTTCCTTGTCTTATTCTCTCTGTGAATTTTTATCTGATTCATTGTTGGATTATCACCAAGAGGAGCTACTTCATAGTCCTCTTCTACTTCTTCCCAGAGATCCAACGCTTCAAGATGAACTGTCATTCTAATTGCCCAAGCTTGATAATTCTCACCATTGAAGACAGGTGGAGTTAAGAAACTTGTTTCAGAATTCATTTTCTATAAATTATTTAAGATAATAGTTCGAAGAATGGTTTTTATAGTTCACTCTCTTCTCACAAGTCCCTTGAGATCGTAGGCTTTGATACCAATCTGTTGGAGCTGAATGTAACAGATATGAAGAAGGAAAAAACTCAAAAATCAGATGTGAAGTTCATCATTCATTAGAATAAAAACTGCCATATAAATACATGAAATAATAACTGGAAAAGCTAAAGAAAAGGAGTAAAATAAGCTATCATTATCTCCTATAACTAAAGCCTAAAAAATAGGAACAAACTGATCAGTTTCAGTACAACACTGCAATTGATTTATTCAACTAAAACTAATTAGTTTCAGTACAACACTGCAACTATTTATTCAACTTAATCCTACTTTTAAGTTGTATTTTGAGATACAACTAATCTCTAGCTTTTGAGGAATAACTTTCAACACATACTAAAGAACTAAAAATCGAGTATGGTTTAGGAATATTCAACACTCGCGAAGAAGTTGCTTTGGATTATGACACACTATGACAAACATTGTCAAGCCACCACCAAGAGACCCACCACCAACGGAAATCAACCTCGAAAACCAACCACCAAAGGATATCAATTTCATGAACCTATCATCTTCTTCATCACATGATGCTAGTGTTGAGAAATAATTTTCTATTTTATTATACATGTACTAAATTATGTTAATGAAATCTAGTTAACTCCTAACTTATTGGATACTTTCTTTTAACTTAAAGTATAAGCGAAGTACCAGGGTTCTAAGATGTACAAGTGAAATTTGTTTGTGTATGAACAACCTCTGTATGAATTCTAAGTTGTCACATATATTTTAATCCATTTTTCTTTAAAATTTGGTAGTCTGGATTCTGTCATCTTCAAGAATATGTGTTTTGGTTTAGTCTCTTAATATGACTTAATTCTTAGTCTCCATCCTTTAGAAGTTGACAGAATGTAGTTTGCGCACATTAGAAGTTGTCACTATCTAGCTCTGTGGGCAAGCCAGGGAGTGGTTGAAGATACAGGATTCCTTCCAGTTGGATCTTCTCAGATGATTTAGGAGACATTTTGTAATGCGTTCATGATAGGTTTGTTCCTTTGAGTGTCCATGAGGAGAGCCAATTAAGGTTTGAGAACTTCAGGCATTGCACCATGACTGTTTTAGAGTACGAGGTTAGATTTAATTAGTTGGTTCGTCATGCCACAACTATACTTTTGATGGAGGAGGAGAAGGTTTGCCAATTTGTGAGAGAGTTGATTTATCCTATCAAACGGTCCATATTTTGGGTCACTTGAGATGGATCCTCATTTCAATCAATTGTTAGCATCGTCAAAGAGGTGGAGTTGCTGCAGACGAAGGAGTTTGTGGACCCTAAAAGGGTCCATACTTCAGGACAATACTCAGGTGCCTCATCAGGGGGAAGAGGTATGGTCAGAGGAGGTAGTTCTTTTAAGCATGCGGACTTCACTTATCCTAATCAAGGTAAACATTTATTGACAAGAATACATTTATTCTTCAGCTCACGGTGGCTCTTGTCAGCATTTTTTTCTCGCTCATCCTTTCATCAAGTTATGGATTTAGCGGATCTGGATAGCTCTAAAGATCTATATGAGCCTATGAGCTTTAGCTAACTTTGGAAGGTAAGCATTCCTTAAAACACAGACTTAAAGCCTGCTCGACCATGCTTCCAAAATTTGCTTATTTGGAAAAATATTTTCCATCAGAAGGGTTTTTTTGAAAAGTACGTTTAGTGAATAATTGTTTGTCTTTGGCTAATGAAATAGAAAATTACTACATCTCCAAATATGCTTTAATTTTTTCATCTTTTGAATAATAACTACTGCTACCACTCAAAACACTTATATTTTTGCAAAAAATTTGTTCGGGCCTTGGGAATGCTGAAGCATGATCTGTTTATTTTCAGCTTTGCCATTTGCAGGATGGGCACATGGACATGCCCCTAGAAGTTCCTCCCAAGCAGAAAGTCTATATATATAAAATTATTTATACAGTAAATTTGTAATACAACAGCATACCCATTGTAATTTCACACATGTGGTCCGGGAAAGATAGGATGTAGGTAGACATTACATACCCACTGTTATTTCATACAGTAAATTGCTATTATAACAATGCACCCAGTGTGATTTCGTACTTAAGGTCGGTGCAGGATAAGATGTAAGGAAACATTACCCTACCTTTGTCACGATATAATAAATTATATAGTAACCTTAAGTTCCTTTTAAGGACCAAAGAAAGCTTAAGAGGGATCTTATGGGGGGATTTTTGTTCAATATTATATCATAAAGTAGCATCATTTCAATTAATTCAATCAACACTTAGTAAATGTAATCATTCTTATTATATTGTATCTTATTTTTCTTGACTTATTTGATACTTCATGTAACACCCCATAAAATTACTGAAATTCGCCTAGAACGTAATCGTGCACATATCGCGTCTTCTTAAGCTCTGATGAAAACTCCGAGACCAGATTTACGATTAGCGTGAAAAATCGAGTGAGGAAATGGTCTCGACCCGATTTTAGAGCAACTGGGTCGAAAATCAATTTTCACAAGTCTAATCCAAAATAGTACGAGTGCACGATAGGACCGCGATGTGGACCTATCGTGGATCTACACTTATATTATTTTTCAATTTTTCGACGGGCTTGAAATTCTGAACATACACTGGTGCGCGACAGGTCTGCGTCGCGGACCTGGTCCCCTGATCTGTTCCACTAAAGTTTAAAATTTTAAATCTTTTGAGGGGCATTCTAGACTTTTTTCTACCCCTTCTAAACTTGATCCACGATCAATACAAGTTGTTTTAGCCTTAAAGGATTTTAAAAGCCTATTCTAAAGTCTGTACACAAAATCTAAGGAGAGGCCTTGAGTGAACAAGAGGAGAAAGAGCAAGGGTTCTAGGGATTCTAGCTGATTTTTTGAGAAATTGAGTGTCAAAATCCATATCAGGTATATAAAGGCTACCTAGAACATGGGATTGCCACAAGAGATAAGCAACATAGTAAAAATGCATAATTAGGCAACGGATGAGAATATAACAACATGGCATACATTAATGATCTTGAAGTAAACATACTTATATAGAACATATTACATGTGTAGTAAGAGGCCATCATTATAGAATCCAAGGCCTACCACACCCTTGGAAAGGCGATTGAGGTATCAACCCCTCAATTGGTTGATGGCTGTCACACTCTACCATCCATGGTGATTGAGGTATCAACCCCTCAATTGGTTGATGGTAGTCACACCCTGCTATCTATGGTGATTGAGGTATCAACTCCTTAATTGGTTGATGGTAGTCACATCCAGCCATCCATGGTGATTAAGGTATCAATCACTCAATTGGTTAATAGTAGTCGCATAATGCCATCCATGGTTATTGAGGTATCAATCCCTTAATTGGTTGATGGTAGTCACATCTTGCCATCAATGGTGATTGAGGTATCAACCCCTTAATTGGTTGATGGTAGTCACACCCTACCATCCATATTGATTGATACATAGCGCCCTCTCAACAAGGTATGGTCAACTTGCAACACTATAGATACTTTCACTTAATCAACACATATATACATTACTTTCATCATCATAAAGTCACTTTACTCATAGGTCATGAAATAGATCATCAATATCTCAAGAACCCTAAATCGAACATTTTATCTAACACTTCGTGGGTGTGTAATTCTTGTTCAAAATCATGCAATTCAAGCATTAAATCATGTGAGAAAACTTAATGTAAATCAACCCACCAACACTTGGTAACACCCTCATGTAAGATATTTTAAAACCCTTCATCAAATCTTATCATAAAACATACATCCATATCTCAAAACATGCTTAAACAATCCACATTTCATGAAAACCTCAACATAGTTTATAATCAATTTCATAGTAAAAATACCCAAAAGTAAATCAACTTGAAACATGTAATTTGTATAAGAAGGATGGTCGGGCAACATAGGTGAAAGTACCCAATTATTGAAACCAACATACCTCAACTTTGGAGATTCCCTTGATGAATATTAGAATGAGAACTTGAAGCTTGAATGAATTCCTTAAGATTCGGAATGAGTTTGGGATGCTAGAATTTGGGTGAAATACTTGTCTAAGTGTTAGAGAGGGTTTTGGGGAATGCCTTGAATGATATGAAGTTGAAAAATGACTAAGTATAAGCGTTTTTACGGATGGGAAGGCTTAGGCCCATGACTAAAGCCTTCGACAGAAGCAGTGAACTGGCAACAAAAATATACGTCTCCGCGCCCTGGCCGCGTTGCGCCGGGACGCGGATTGACATTGGATAAGGAACTTTTGGAAAAATGAAATTTTGATATGGTTGCTCTAAAATCAGGATTAGATCCATTTCCCACTCAATTTTGCCCCCCGGTCACGAATATGAAGTTGGATTTTCGGTGTCACACATGGGTTTTGAGATATATGGAAATTACGAATATGGACATTTTCAAGGCACATTTTCGAGCACTTTTAGGGTCATTTCAATAACTCCCCGTTGGGAACATTCATCCCAAAATGTCAACGAAACATACATAAGAAGGATAAACATGAAGAGATCAGCCCCAACAAGAACTCAACACATGTAATTAAATATCATTTCAAAATCTCAACATAAGTGTCAAAATCACTATGAACTTGTCAACACAAACATGAATGCATGCAAATGACATAAGGCCAGATACATAAGACTTGAAATCACATGGGAGACTTGAATCAGTACCTTAGGCTTGAGTAGAATGAAAGAGATAGGGATATCGCTTTTACATGTCCGCCTTGGGTTCCCATGTAACACTCTCTACTTGTTGGTATCTCCAAAGGACCTTGACGGAAGCAACATCCTTTTTCCTCAACCTCTTCACTTGTCTATCCAAAATTTCTACAAAAACCTCTTCATTAGTCAAATTGCCTACAAAAACACCCACAACATCATGAGGCACAATGACACTTGGGTCACCCAAACACTTCCTCAACATAGACACATGAATGACTGGATGAACCATATTCATATCATTCAGAAACTCCAACTCGTAGGCCACCTTACCAATCCTCCACAACACTATATAAGGAACAACAAATCTTGGACTCAATTTACCCTTCTTACTAAAACGAACCACACCCTTCATTTGTGAGACCTTCAAATAGACCTAATCACCAACCTTAAATTCAAAATCCCATCTCCTCACATCGACATAGGATTTTGATGACTTTGGGTTGTTTTCAATCTTTAACTTATCAACCTTGCCTTCTACATGGCCTCCATAACCATATTCAGACACAACAAAGCCATCTCCCCTACCTCAAACCATCCAATCGAGGACCTACAACATCTACTATAGAGATCCTCAAAAGGAGCCATACCAATGCTAGAATGATAGCTATTGTTGTAAGAAAACTCAATGAGTGGAAGATGATCATCCCAACTACCCTTAAACTCCAATACACAAGCTCTAAGAATATCCTCAAGAGTTTGGATATTCCTTTCAGCTTGGTCATTCTTTTGAGGGTGGAAGGACGTATAAGCTTTACCTTGGTATCAAGACCTCTTTGGAAGGACCTCCAAAAGTGATAAGTGAATTGAGCACCACGATTTGATATAATAGACAAGAGCACACCATGCAATCTAACCAATTCATGAATGTACAAATTAACATAATCTTCGGTACCATAAATAGACCTAACCGATAGGAAATGAGCCGACTTTGTCATCCTATCAACCACAACCCAAATGGAGTCAAACTGCGTTCTAGTCTTAGCCAACCCAACCACAAAGTCCATGTTGATTCCTTCCCACTTTCAAGTAGGAATCTCTATATCTTGGGCTAGGCCACCCGAGCTTTGGTGTTTGGCTTTGACTTGTTGGCAATTATTGAAACCGGATACAAACTTAGCAATATCTCTCTTCATACAATCCCACCAAAACACTTCCCTCAAATCTCTATACATCTTAGTAGAACCAGGGTGAATAGAATAGGAAGAATATGAACCTCATTAAGAATCTTCTCTCTCAAGTCATCAACACAAAGCATATACAATCTACCTTGGTACCTAAGGGCACCATCTCCACTTGCGAGAAAACCTCCACCTTACCTTATCTCACTAAGGCCTTCAATCCTTACAAGGTGGGGTAAAGATCTTGCTTTGCCATCACATCCTCAATCAATAAATATTTGGAACCATCAACAACCACAACCCTACCATTATCAACCACCTCCAACCTAACTCCCAATCTAGCCAATCAATGAACCTCTTTAGCTACCTCCTTGCCACTATAATTAACATTAGCTAAGCTACTTGTAGACACCCTAGTCAAAGCATAAGCCACAATATTAGCCTTAGCACTCATATCATAATCTTTAAGAAGCTCTAACCACCTTCGTTATCTTAAGTTGAGATCTTTTTGGGTGCACACTTATTGGAGACTCTTATGATCAGTAAACACATCAACATGTACACCATACAAGTAATGATGCCAAATTTTCAAAGCAAATACCACGATGGCCAACTGAAGATCATGGGTAGGATAATTCTTTTCATGCGCCTTAAGTTGTCTAAAAGCATAAGCTATCAATTTGCTATTTTACATCAAAACATAACCCAAACCAATCTGTGAAGCATCACACTACTCAATGAATTCTTCTAACCATTCTGGTAGAGACAAGACAGGAGCGGAGACAAGCTTATCTTTCAAAGTTTGAAAACTCTTTTCACACTCATCGGTCTACATAAATTTAGCCTTCTTTTCAGTCAACTTAGTCATGGGAGAAGCAATAGAAGAGAACCCACTCATAAACCTCCGGTAGTAAACCGCTAAGCCCAAGAAGCTTCTAATATCCGATGGAGTCAATGGTTTAGGCCAATTTCTAATCACTTCGGTATTTTTAGGACCCACCTTAATACCATCCCCCGACACCACATGACCTAGAATGAAAACCTATTGCAACCAAAACCCACACTTCTCATACTTAGCATACAACTTCTCTTCCCATAATTTTTGTAGCACCACCCTCAAATGATCCACATGCTCCTTATCACTCTGGGAATAAATCAAGATATCACCAATAAATACCATAACAAGAAAATCAAGGTATGGTTTGATAACCCTATTCATAAGATCCATGATGAGAACCGGTGCATTGGTCAACCTAAAAGACATAACCACAAATTCATAGTGCTAATACCTAGTCCAGAGGCCGTCTTAGAATGTCGTACTCTCTCACTTTCACTTGGTGATACTTGGACCGAAGATCAATCTTAGAGAAGTGACTAGCCCTTTGAAGTTGGTCAAAAAGATCATCAATCCTTGGTAAAGTCTACTTATTCTTGATGGTGACTCTATTAAGTTGCTGGTAATTGATGCACATTCTAAGAGAACAATCCTTCTTCTTCACAAACAACACTGGTGCACCCCATGGTGATTGACTAGGCCTAATAAAACCCTTCTCCAACAAGTCCATTAATTTCTCTTTCAACTTCTTTCATTCTACTGGGGCCATACAGTAAGGGGGAATAGAAATGGGTTGAGTATCAGGAATGAGGTCTATGCCAAAATCTATTTTTCTTTTGGGAGGAACATCAAGAAGCTCACAAAGGAAGAAATCTAGGAACTCATTAACCATCGGAACCGACTCTATAGGAATAACTTTGGACTAAATATCCCTAACCCTCATAAGATGATAGAGACACCCTTTAGAGATCCACTTTTGTTCTTTAATGCAAGAAATGAATCTACCCTTGACCACCACATCATTGCTCTTCCACTCAAGAATGGGTTCATTTGGGAATTGAAATTTGACGTTGCGGTATCTACAATCAATAGAGGCATAATATGCATGCAACCAATCCATCCCATGAATGACATTAAAATCCACCATTTCCAACTCAATAAAATCACAAGGCAATATTTTATGCAAAATGAAAATGGGACAATTCTTATAGACCCTTCTAGCAACAATGGATGCACCCACGGGAGTGGACACTTCATATGGCTCACACAACAATTGGGGTTCAACATGAAACATTTTGGCAACAAAAGGGATGACAAAAGAAATAGTGACATCCGAATCTATCAATACATACATATCAAAATCAAAGACTTTTAACCTACCGATGACCGGCACGTCATCTACCTCTTGCCTCCCTTGAAGAGCACAAAATCGATTGTGCCTTTGGATACCACCTTGTTGACCTCCATTTGCAAAAGGAACCACAGTTTCACCCAGGCCTTGTTGACGACCATCGCTACCCTTGTTTTCATTACGAGGAAAATCAATCTTTTTGTGACCCACTTCTCCACAACTAAATCATGCATTAGTGTCCTTCAAACATAGGCCATTATGGCCTCTACCACACCTTGGGCACATAGGATTAGGCAACACACCAACACCACCTTGGACCCTTGGGTTGTTATTAGCAAACCTTCGATTAGGAGCATTTGAAGACCTTTGGTCTTGATGAAATTGGCCACCCTTGGACCTTGGAACCTTCCTTCAAAACTGGCCCTCTTGGCCTCATTACCCCTTCTGTTTCTCAATGTTTCCCCCTCCAATTGTTCTATCTAAGTTATGAGTCGGGAAAAGTCCATATCACCAATTAGCATGGCGGCACGACATACTTTATTTACCAAGTTGGAAATACCCATCACAAACTTGTTCATCCTAGAACTTGGCTCGGCCACCATTTGTGGAGTATGTTTAGACAGTTTGTTGAACTTGAGGGTGTACTCCCACACACTCTTAGACCCTTGCTTCAAATTCATGAACTCTATCATTTTCGCCTCCCTTAGCTTAAGAGGTAAGCATCAGTTAAGAAATGCCGCCTTAAACTCCTCCCAAAAGATCATATTGTTGTTCCCCTTCTCCTCCTTCCATTGAGTTAACCATATTTGGGCCACCCCTTTGAGTTGGTAGGCTGGCAACTCCGCTTGCTCCTCCAATCTAACACCCATGATAGATAAAACTTTGTACACCTTATCAATGAATTCTTGAGGGTCCTCATCCACCTTAGACCCATGAAACTCCCGTGGGTTCATCCTTATGAAATCCCTTAACCTAGAAGCCGGAGTAGGAGCATGAGGGGCTTGGGCCCCTTGGTAGATTTGATTAGTCATAGCTTGGGCTAGCATGGCAATAGCATCCCAGATCTCTTTATGAGTCAGTTATTCTTCGGGTGTATGAGCTTTTCTTCCTCTTGGGATAGGCATGATCTAGCGTAGAAAAGAACATTCGTTAGGGGCAAGCCTTACCTTAACTTTTATAGCACAACATGGATTACTAAGAAGGGAAACATTTCCTAAAACGCCTCATAGCTTCTTACTCATAGTTGTGGTGCACTTCACAACCATGAATAAGACTCTAATCGACGTAGTGTGTTTGATGCCGAGGACCATTAACAACCTAGTGCTATGATACCAATTTGTCATGACCCAAGCCTAGGGCATACATGTGACACGGCGAATGGGGATCCAAAGGGACCCAAAACAAGCCTCTTAGCATATCATTTACACATCCTTGGCCATGAAAACAATTAAATAACAATAAGAGAATAGAAATAAGGATAAAGGGACTAGGGGAAGTCTTTCATAGCATAAATCATCAAAGGAGTCAAAGCTCAAACCATAAATACATAACTTGTCCAACAACACCTCTAAACATAGAATTGAACAAGGGCCAAGACAACGTCTCGAGCTCATACTCATAGTCAAAAGTATCTAAACAAAGAAAAGAGTCTTTACATAATATAGGATCAGTAGCTATTGTCCTCGGAGTTGAAGACTCACCAAAATTTTCTTCAAGAGATAGTACTAGCCACATGGAGGAGGAGGATGATCAAGAGGAGCTCTGGTTCCTACATGGTAATAGCGTGTAGGCATAGAGTATGCATTAGTACATTTGAATATACTAAGTATGTAGGATACAATTGTCACGACCCAAGCTTAGGGCCTAGACGTGACACAGCGCATGAGGAACCCAAAGGGACCCCAAGCAAGCCTTGTAACATATCATTACACATCCTTGGTCGCGGAAGCAACAAAATGACAACAAGAGAAGTAAATAGGGATAACCGGGGCTAACAGACAACTTTCATATCATAAAATCAATAGCCAAGAGAGAGTCAAAGCTCTTAACATTACACATAACATGTCCAACACATATAACCATAGAACTTAATGGGGACCGAGGCAAGCAACCGGGCTCACCCTTATAGTTAAATACATAATAAAAATGAAAGGGAGTCTTTATACATAACATAAGATCAATGTGCGAAGTGGAGGACTCACCAACTAGCTTTGAGAGAGATCGTACTAGCCACGTGGATGAAGGAGATCAAGTGGGGCTCCCAGGTCCTACATGGTAACATCATGTAGGTATAGAGTATGCATTAGTACATTTGAATATACTAAATATGTAGAATGGAATGCAACAAGAGATAAGCATCATAGTCAAAATGCATAATAATAAGCAATAAATAGTATAATAACAATATGATATATATGATAAAGGCTTAAGTAAAATATGCTTCCATATAATATATTACAAGGTGTAAGAAAAGACAAACACTAAAGAACTCTTAGGTTATGAAGGTACAAACCCCTTTGGTTGGTTGGTGGATAGTCGCATCCTACCACCCCTGGTGATTGAGAAACTAACCCCTCAACCTGGTCACAAAGGTACGAACCCCCTGATTAGTTGGTGGATAGTCGTACCCTACCACCCTTGGTGATTGAGGTACTAACCCCTCAACATGGTCACCCGGGCTCTTAACCCCCCAAGTCAGTGGTCACATTCCAACACTACATAGGAGAATATTATATAGATACGTCTCATTCAGCATCATAAAATCATTCAACTAATAAAACATGCACTGGACCTTCAATTCCTCAAAATACATTAACTAGACATTTTATCAAACACTTGGTGGGTGTGTAGTGCTAGTGTTAAACCATGCAATTCAAGAGTGTAATCTTGCTAGAAAATTCAATGTAGGACCATCAATAGATACTTGTAACACCCTCAAGCAATATACATCAAACCCTTCATGAAATCTCACAATAAATCTTAGATTCATAGCTCAAAACATGCTAAAACAATCATAATTTCATGAAACACCAACATAGTGTGCAGTGAAGTTCATAATGAGTAAGACCCATGGGTAAATCAACTTTAAATCATGCAATTTTTGATAAAAGAAAGCTTGGGCATCATGGGTAAAAGGAACTCATGAAAGAAACCCACATACCTTGACAATGTAGAATCCATGAAGAAGATTGGAGATGGAGACTTGAAGCTTGAATGAGAACCTTAAGATCCAGATGAGTTTTGGGACTTCAAATTTGGAGATGATAATTGCCTAAGTGTTTGAGAGAGTATTTGGGAATGTGCTGAATGATATGAAGGTGAAATAAGGCTAAGTATAGGTATTTTCACGCATAGGAGGGCTTAGGCCTAAGAACCAAAAGGCTCGGACCGAGATGTAAAAATAAAGCACAAAATACACTTAGTACACCCTTAGCATGTCACGCCAGGGGCGCGGATACACATTGTAAATCTCATTTTTGCGATTTCTATCTTTTGCTATGGTTGCTCTTAAATTGGGATTAGACCCATTTCCCACTCAATTTGACCCCTGAACAAGAATATGAGGTTGCATTTTTTATATCATGCACAAATTTTGAGATATATGGAAATTACGATTTTGGACACTTCCGAGGCATATTTTCGGGCACTTTTTGGGGTCATTTCAATATCTCCCCCTTGGAAACATTCGTCCCCGAATTTCAAAGAAACTTATATAAGTAGAGAAATCATGAAAATATCAGCCCCAACAAGAATGCAACAACATACTTAAATCACCATTTTCAAAATCTCAACATAAGTGTAAAATCACCCTGAATTTTGTCAGTATAAACATGAATGCATGCAAATGATTAGGGGCTGGAACATGAGACATGAAATCACATAGTAGACTTAGAATGAGTGCCTTAGACTTGAGTAGGATGGAAGAGATAAGGATATCGCTTTTGCATGTTCGCTTCGGCCTCCCATGTAGCACTTTCGACTTGTTGATTCCTCCAAAGGACCTTAACAGAAGCAACATCCTTGTTCCTCAACCCCTTCACTTGTCTATCCAAGATCTCTACTGAAACCTCTACATATGTCAAGTTGTCTTCAACTAACCTCACAGCACCAAGAGGAACAATAGCATTAGGGTCACCCACACACTTCCTTAACATAGACATATGAAAGATCGGATGAACCAACTTCATTTCACTAAGAAAATCTAACTCGTAGGCTATATTACCAATCCTCCTCCTCATCCTAAAAGGACCCACATATCTAGGGCTTAACTTACCCCTCTTACCAAAACGAACCACACCCTTCATGGGTGATACTTTCAAATAGACCCATTACCAACCTTAACTTCAAGCTCCCTCCTTCTCACATCGGCATAAGACTTTTGGCGCCTTTGGGCTGCTTTCAACCTTTCTCTAATAATCCCTTCATCCTCCAGGACATCCATAACCAGATTCAGACCTAACAACGCCACATCTCAAACTTCAAACCACCCAATCGATGATCTACAACGTCTACCTTAGAGGGCCTCAAAAGCAGCCATTCCAATGCTAGAATGATAGCTATTGTTATAGGAAAACTCAATCAATTAAAGATGGTCATCCGAACTACCCTTAAGCTCCAATACACAATCACTAAGCATGTCCTAAAGTGTTTGGATAGTTCTTTTGGCTTGGCTATCCTTTTTAGGGTTAAAGGTCGTACTACGCTTTACCTTGTTTTCAAGACCTCCTTAGAAGGACCTCCAAAAGTGCGAAGTAATTGTGCACCACGATCTGATATGATGGACAAAAGAACCCCATGCAGCCTTACCAAGTCATGAATATACAACCTAGCATAATCTTCAGCCCCATATATAGTCTTGACTGGTAGAAAGTGAGTCGACTTTGTCATCCTATCAACCACAATCCAAATGGAATCAAAACCCTTTCTAGTCTTGGGTTAACCCAACCAAAAAAACCATATTTAATCTCTTCCTACTTCCAAGTAGGAATCTCTATGTCTTGGTCTAGGCCACCCGGCCTTTGATGCTCGGCTCAAACTTGTTGGCAACTATGACAACCGGTGGCAAATTTTGCAATGTCCCTCTTCATACCTCCCCAACAATACATCTCTCTCAACAATCTATACATCTTAGTAGACTTGGGCTGAATAGAGTAAGAAGAACCATGAGCCTCATCAAGAATCTCTTCTCTTAAGCCATCAACACAAGGAACATACAACCTATCTTGGGTATCTAAGGGCACCATCTCCCCCGTGGGAGCAGATCTACACCTTTCCCCCTTTCACTAGGTCCTTCAATTCTAACAATGAGGGTCAAGATCTTGCGTAGCTTTCACCTCCTCAACCAATAGAGATTTAGAATCATCAACAACACCACCACCATCATAACCCTCTTCCTACCTAACTTCCAATCTAGCCAATCGATAGACCTTCTTAGCCACCCCTTTTCCACCATCATCAACATGAGCTAGGCTACCCATTGACACCTTACTAAAAGCATCTGCCACAGCATTAGCCTTACCGGGATGATAATGCACACTCAGATCATAATCCTTAAGAAGTTCTAACCACCTTTTTTGCCTCAAGTTGAGATATTTTTAAGTGAACATATTGGAGACTCATATTATCGGTGAACACATTAACATACACCCCATACAAATAATGACGCCACTTATTTAATGCAAATACTACGACGGCTAATTAAAGATCATGGGTAGGATAATTCCTTTCATGTACTTTGATTTGTCTAGAAGCATAGGCTATCACCTTACTATTTTTCATCAACACAAAACCCAAACCAACCTAGGAAGAATCACAATGCACAATAGATCCTTCTAGCCCTTCTGGTAGAGACAAAATAGGAGCGGAAACAAGCTTATCTTTCAATGTTTGAAAACTATTTTCACACTTATCAGTCAACACAAATTTGGCTTTCTTTTGATTCAACATGGTCATAGGAGAAGCAATAGAACAGAAATCTTTCACAAACCTCCGATAGCAACCCGCTATGCCCAAGAAGCTTATACTATCTGATGATGTCAATGATCTAGACCAATTTCTAATCACATTCATCTTTTTACGATCTACCTTAATAACATCTCCCGACACCACAGGACCTAGAAGGCAACCTCTTTTAACAAAAATTCACATTTTTCATACTTATACAACTTCTCTTCCCTTTATCTTTGTAGCACTACCATCAAATGACCCATATGCTCCTCCTCACTATGTGAATAGATCAAAATATCATTAACGAAGACCACAACAAACGAATCAAGGTAAGGTTTGAAGACACTATTCATAATATCCATGAAGATAGCTAGTGAAATGGTTAACTCAAAGGACATCACAATAAACTCAAAATACCCATACCTAGTCTGGAAGGCTGTCTTAAGAATATCACACTTCTTCACCTTCACTTGATGATACCCGAACTGATGATCAATCTTAGAGAAGTGTCTAGGCTCTTGCAATTGGTCAAACAAATCATTAATCCTTGGAAGAGGGTACCTATTCATTATGGTGACCCTATTAAGTTGCCGGTAGTCAATGCACATTCTAAGAGACCATCCTTTTTTTTCACAATCAACACTGGAGTACCCCAAGGTGATTGGTTAGTCCTAATAAAACCCTTCTCCAACAAACCCCTTAATTATTCCTTCAACTCCTTTAACTCCACGGGGGGCCATATGGTAAGGGGGAATAGAAATTTATTGAGTATAGAGGAGGATGTCTATACACAAATCTATTTTCCTTTCAAGAGGAAAACCAGGAAGGTCATTTGGAAATACATCAAGAAACTCATGTACCACTGGAACCGACTCTATGGGAAGGACTTCGGACTCCACATCCCTAACCCACACAAGATGATAAAGACACCCTTTAGAAATCAACTTACAGGCTTTAATGCAAGAGATGAACCTACCCTTGACCACCACATCATAGTTCACGCACTTAAGAACAGGTTCATTTTGTAATTGGAATTTGACCCTACCGGTTCTACAATCAATATAGGCATAGGATGCATGCAACCAATCCATCCCAAGAAAGACATCAAAACCAACCATATCAAACTCAATAAGATCACAAGGCAATATTTTATGCAAGATGCAAATGGAATAATTTCTATAGACCATTCTAGCAACAATAGATGCACCAATAGGAGTAGATAGCTCATATGACTCACACAACAATTCCGGTTCAACATGAAGTATCTTGGCAACAAAAGGGGTAACAATAGAAAGAGCAGCCCCCAGATCAATCAATGCATGCATATCAAAATCAAAGACTTTTAACATACCGGTAACAATATTGGGTTCCTCATCAACCCTTTGCCTCCCATACAAAGCATAAACACGATTGTGCCTTGGGGTACCACCTTGTTGGCCACCCCTTCCCAAAGGAACCACATTCGCACCATGTGGACGGACCTCCTTACCTTTGTTGCTGTTACAAGGACACTCAATCTTTTTGTGACCAACTTCTCACACCTATAACATGTATTAGTGTCTCTTAAACATGGACCGCCATGGCCCTTTCCACATTTTGGGAACATATTATTAGGGACCACACCACTAATACCCTGGGCCCTTGGGAAGTCATTGGCAAACCCCTTATTAGAAGCATGAGTAGACCCTTGGCCTTGATGGAACCGACCACCCTTTCGACTTTGTAACCTACCCTCAAAGCGGGCCCTTTTGGCCTTATTATCCCTCCTCTTCCTAAATTTTTCCTCCTTCATTTGCTCATCATAGGTCATCAAATGGGAAAAATCCATGTCACTAATCAACAAGCGGACCGGCATTCCTCACCAAATCAGAAAACACCCATCACAAATTTGTTTATTCTAGACCTTTTGTCGGCCACCATGTCTGGAGCATATTTTGAAAGTTGATTGAACTTGAGGGTATACTCCCTCACACTCATGCACCCTTGTCTCAAATTCATAAATTCCACCATCCCGGCCTCCCTAAGTTCAAGAAGGAAGAACCAATTAAGGAAAGCCGCCTTGAACTCCTCCCAAGGCACCACATTATTAATCCGCTTCTCCATCTTCCAATGGTTAAACCTTATTTGTACCACCCCCTTGAGTTGGTAAGCCCCTAACTCAGCCTTTTCTTCCGATCTAACACCTATAATAGCCAAAATGTTGTAGTCCTCATCAATAAGCTCTTGAGGGTCCTCACATACCTTTGACCCATGGAATTTCGGGGGATACATCCTCATGAAGTCTCTTACCCAAGATGCCGGTGTAGGAGCATGAGAGGCTTGGGCCCCTTGATTGGATTGATTGGCCATAACTTGTGCAAGTAAAGTGAGAGCATCCTGGAGCTCACCATGAGCTGGTTGTTCCTCGGGAGTGCGCGCTCTTCTTTCTCTTGTGTTAGGCATGATCTAGCATAGCAAAGAACAATCATTAGGGGGTAAAACTTAACCTAACTTCAATAGCACGACATAGAGTAAGAAGAAGGGAAACATTTCCTAAAATGTCTCATAGCCTCTTACTCATAGTTGTGTTGCATAATACAACCATGAATCAGACTCTAATCGACGCGGTGTATTGGTTGCAGAGGACCACTAACAACCTAGTGCTCTGATATAATGTTTGTAACAACTCAAGATTAGGGCCTAGACGTGATACTGCGCATGGCGAACTCGAAGGGACCCCAAGGAAGCCTCTTAACGTATTATTACACATCCTTGGTTCCAGAAGCAATAAAATGACAACAAGAGATAGTAAATAGGGATAAATGGGGCTAAGGGACAACTTACATATCATAACATCAAGAGTCAAGAGAGAGTAAGAGAACTTAGCATTTCACATGACATTTCCAACAACACCTCTAACGATAGAACTCAGCAGGGGCCAAGACAAGAAGCCGAGCTCACTCTCATAGTCAAATACATAATAAAAAGGAAAGGGAGTCTTTATACATAGCATAAGATCAAAGTCAATTTCCCCAAAGTGGAGGCTCACCAGATTCTTTTGAGAGAGATCGTACTAGCCACATAGAGGAGGATGATTAAGTGGGGCTCTGGATCCTACATGGTAATATCATGTAGGCATAGAGTATGCATTAGTACGTTTGAATGTACTAAGTATGTAAGATGAAATGCAACAACAAATAGGTATCATAGTCAAAATGCATAATAGAAAGCAATATATAGCATAATAACAATATGTCATATATGATCAATGCTTGATTAAAACATGCTTACATAGAATATAATACAAGGTGTAAGAACAGATCAATATTATAGAACCCGTAGGTTACCAGGGTACCAACCCCTTTGGCTGGTTGGTGGTTAGCCATACCCTACCACCATTGGTGATTGAGAAACTAACTTCTCAACCTGGGTAACCAGGTATGAACCCCTTGATTGGTTGGTGGATAATCGCATCCTACCACCCCTTGTGATAGAGGTACTAACCCCTCAACATGGGTACTTGGGCTCTGAAGCCCCCGAGTTAGGCATGGTGACATTCCAACACTAGATAGGAGAATATCTTATACATGCGTTCCTTTCATCATCATAAAGTCATTCAACTCATAAGACATGCATTGGACCTTTAATTCCTTAAAATACATTAACAGGACATCTTATCAAACACTTGGCGGTGGTGCAATGCTAGTGTAAACCATGCAATTCTAGAGTTTAATCATGCTAGAAAATTCAATGTAAAACCATCAATAGATACTTGGTAACACCGTCAAGCAATATACATCAAACCCTTCATCGAATCTCACAATATATCTTAGATTCATAGCTCAAGACATGCTAGAATAATCATAATTTATGACACCCCAAAATTGTGTGTAGTAAATTTCATAATGAGTAAGACCCATGGGTAAATCAACTTTCAATCATGCAGTTTTTGATAAATGAAAGATTTGGCATCATGGGTGAAAGGAACCCATGAAAGAAATCCGCATACCTTGACTTTGGAGAATCCTTGAAAAAGATTGGAGATGGAGACTTGAAGCTTGAATGAGAACCTTAAGATCCGGATGAGTTTTTGGACTTGAAATTTGGAGAAAAAATATTGTCTAAGTGTTTGGGAGCATATTTGGGAATGTCTTGAATGATATGAGGCTGAAATAAGGCTAAGTATAGGTATTTTCATGTGTGAGAAGGCTTAAGCCTAAGACCCAAAAGTCTTTGACCGAGATGAAAAAGTAGTGTACAAAATACACTGCAGCACTCCCCTAACGCATTACGCCAGGGGCGCGGATGTACACTGGAAATAGAATTTTTACGATTTCTAACTTTTACTACGGTTGCTCTTAAATTGGAGTTAGACACATCTCTCATTCAATTTGACCCCCTGAACAAGAATATGGAGTCGGATTTTCTATATCTCGCACGAATTTTGAGATATATGGGAATTACAATTCTGGGCACTTTGGAGGCACATTTTTGGGCACATTTTGGGGTCGTTCAGCAATGCCACAAGAGATAAGCAACATAATTAGAATGCATTATTAGGCAATGAATAAGGCATATCACCCCCTAAACAAGGTGTGGTCAACTTGCAAAACTATAGATACTTTTCATGAAATCAACACATATATACATTGCTTTCATCATCATAAAGTCAATTGACGTTTAGTCCATGTAATAGATCATCAATAGCTCAAGAACCCTAAATCGGATATTTTATCAAACACTTGGCGGGTGTGTAATGCTAGTTCAAAATCATACAATTCAAGAGTGAAATAATGTGAGAAAACTTAATGTAAATCAACCAACCTACACTTGGTAACACCCTCATGCAAGATACATTAAAACTCTTTATCAAATCTCATCATAGAACATAGATCCATAGCTCAACACATGCTTACACAGTCCATATTTCATAATAACTCCAACGTAGTTTATAATCAAGTCCATAGTAAGAATACCCATAAGTAAATAAACTTGAAACATTTAATTTGTATAAAAAGTACGGTTGGGCACCATGGGTGAAAGGACCCAATGGTTGAAACCCACATATCTCAACTTTGAAGATTCCCTTGATGAAGATTGTAATGAGAACTTGAAGCTTGAGTGAATTTTTGAAGATTTGGAATGAGTTTGGAATGATTTAATTTGGGTGAAATATTTAACTAAGTGTTAAGAGAGGGTTTTGGGGAATATCTTGAATGATATGGGGTTGAAAAATGACTAATTATAGGTATTTTTACAAATCGTAAGGCTCAGGCCCAAGACTTGAAAGTCTTGAACCGAAAAAGTGAACTTGCAACAAAAATACATGTCTCTGCGCCCTGACCGCGTCGCGCCAAGGGCGTGGATCAACATTGAATAAAGAACTTTTGGGAAAATGAAATTTTGATACAGTTGCTCTAAAATTGGGGTTAGACCCATTTCCCACTCAATGTTACCCCCTGATGATGAATATAAAGTCAGATATTCAATATCAAGCACAAATTATGAGATATATAGAAATTACAAATATGAGCATTTTCGAGGCACATTTTCGGGCACTTTTGGGTTCGTTTCATAGGAAACTCGTAGTGAAAATTAATTTTTGCATAACTTTTCAAAAAATAGTGTAAGTCCGCGACACCTCCGCACTGCAGACACATCACAGAGTAGTGTTTACAGTTCCTTGATTTTCCAGTTTCGGCCCTAAGACATTAGGGTCTTGGCCTCATTCCCACCTATGCATAAAAACAACTAAAATTAGCCATTTTTCAACTCTATATCACTCAAGACCTTCTCAAAACCCTCTCTAACACTTAGCAAAATATTTCTTCCAAATTTAAGTGTCCGAAGCTTAATTTCATATCTCAAGAACTCTATTCAAGCTTCAAGTCTCTTTCAAGACTAAATCAAGAAAACCTAATTTTGAGGTATGTGGGCTTCAACCATTAGGTACTCTCACCCATGGTGCCGAACCTTCCTTTTTATGAAAATTGCATTTTCTCAAGTTTTTTTAATCTATGGGTATCTTTTATTATGAATTTTGATTATATAATTTGTTGGGGTTTTATAAAATGTTGATTGAATATGCATGTTTATGTATTTCAAGCTTATGCTATGAATTGGCTTTGCCTATTGAGACTATACATGTTTTGAGCGATGAAACTATGTTCTATTATGAGACTTGATGATGGGTTTCCAAGGTATCTTGCATAAGTGTTTTACATTATATTTATGGGTTGATTTACAATGAGTTTTCTCATATTATTTCACTCTTAAATTGCATGATTTTGAACCAGCATTGCATACCCACGAAGTGTTAGATAAAATGTCTTGACAAGGATTCTCATGTTATTGATGGTCTATTACATGGTTTATACGTTAAGAGACTTTATGATTAGTAGGGGATTGTATGTATGGATTGAATTCATAAAAAGTAGCTATAGTGTTGCAAGTTGACCACACCTTGTTGGGGGGTGACATACCCAGTCACCTTGTTGAGGGGGCGCGAGCCTTGACCACCTTGTCAGGGAGTGACATGCCTATACTACCATATTGAAGGGTATGGACCTCAATCAACTTTTCGGGGGGTGACATGCCCGTATTACCACATTGAGGGGTATGTATCTTGACCACCTTGTCGAGGGATGACATGCCTATACTACCATGTTGAGGGGTAGATACCTTGATCACCTTGTCGGGGGGTGACATGCCCGTAATACCGTGTTGATGGGTAGATACCTCGACCACCTCACCGAGGGGGTGACATGCTATGGATTCCAAGTAGTATTTTCTTGGTCTATGATTATGGTCTCTTTCCACATATGTAATCTGTATTTCCAAGTTATATAATTTACAAGCATGTTCTACTTCAAGCATTGATCATGCGTGCAATATTGATATTATACTTATCCATTGCTTATGACCATGCATTTTGAATATGATGCCTTATGTCTTGTTGCAATGCATCCTACATACTTAGTACATTCCAATGTACCAACGCATTATCTATGTCTACATGATGTTACCATGTAGGAATCGGAGCATCTCTTGATCACCCTCCATGTGGATAGTTCGGTGCTGTGGTGATAAGCCTTGGTAAGTCCTCAAGTTGGAGGACACTATCTATTCTGCTCTTATCATTTGTTAATTCTTTATGTGGAACAATTTAAAATATGAGGGTGAGCCTGAAAAGTGTCTTGGCCCCCGCTTCAATCTATGATGGAGGTGTTGTTGGAACAATCGATGTACTTGTGCTATGAGCTTGACTCTTAAATCTTTTATGATTATCTAAAACATCCCTTAGTCCCATTTCCCTTATTTATACCTTTACTTGTTGGTAGTTTGCTTCCGCGACCAAGGATGTGTAATTGATATGCTAAGAGGCTTGTTTGGGGTTCTTTTGGGTTCCCCATTTGCCGTGTCACGTCTAGGCCCTGATTTTGGGTCATGAAAACTTGGTTTTAGAGCCGGGTTTGTTAATGGTCCTCGGATTCTAACACACCTTGTCGATTAGAGTCTTATTCATGGTTATAAAGCACGATAGAACTATACGTAAGAGGCTATGAGGTGTTTTAGGAAATGTTTCACTTGTTCATGATCTATGTCGTGCTGTAGAGCTATGTCCCCTAAGGCTTATTAGTGATCCCTATGTGTCTCAAGCTACTAAGAATGGTGAGCAAGACGGTGACCATCTCTCACTTGGGGGTTAACTTCCCAATGAGGATATATCAAATGCGGAGGTTCGTAATGCTCTATGGCTATTGGGAACGGTTATAATCGCTCAACTCAATCAACAAGTGGGTGCTCCCGACACTTCTAGGGGTAAAAGGATGGACAGTAAGGCTATGAGGGCCCGAGTTGGTGGTTCCTCATCTTCTACTAGTCTATCGATTCCCAAGTACAACAAGGAAAGGATCCATTTCGTTAATCATCAAGAGTGTGGCAAGAAAAATCAAAGGAGGTGTGTGGTGGAAGGCAATGGTTGTTTCAAGTGTGGTGGTGTTAGGCATAAGATTAAGGATTGCCCAGTGGCCTCAAAGGAAGGTTGAAAAAGGGTCTAATTCGAAGGTGGCAATGGTAGGATGCTTCGCCTTAGGTGCTCTAAGTATGGGAGAAATCATAGTGGTGCATGTTGGAGGAATACATGTGCATGCTTCAGGTTTGGCAAGATAGGCCACAAGATTCCTAGTTTTTCATATGTTCAAGGGAAAGGAAAGGGTGTTAGTGATCAAGTTTCCGCAACGTGTCACACGAGTGGAAAGTACCATATGGGAGATTGTTTGGCCGGTTCAAGTGTGGTGCAAAGGATCATAAGTCGATACATTGCCCATGAATTTCTAAGGATTATGGGGATGACCATCGGCGTTCTCAACTATATCCCTGTAGGGGTCACTACACCTGGCATGGTGCTTCACAGGCATGCTAAAGTTTTTTATTTTGATGTGTATGCATTGATAGTCTCGGGTGAAACTCTTTCTTTTGTTTCTCCTTTAGTTTCCAAAAAGCTTCATGTTAGTCCCGATTGTTGTGTGAGCCTTATTAAGTGTCTACCTCCGTTGGTGAGTCCATTGTTGTTAAATGAGTCTATAGAAATTGTCCCGTGTTCATTTTGCATAAAATCTTGCCTTGTGATCTTGTTGAATTAGATATGGTGGATTTTGATGTTATCTCTGGGATGGATTGATTGCGTGCATATTATTCTTATATTGATTGTGCAACCCGTAGGGTTAAATTCCAATTCCCTAATGAACCCGTCCTTGATTGGGGAAGTTGTGATGTGGTTGTCAGGGGTAGATGCATTTTTTGTCTTAAAGGCGAAAAGTTGATTTCTAAGGGGTACCTCTATCATCTTGTGAGGGTTAGGGATATTGAGTCCAAGGTCCTTCCTATAGAGTCGGTTCTAGTAGTTAATGGGCTTCTTGATGTCCTTCCCAATGAGCTCCCCGGTGTTCCTCCTGAAAGGGAAATAGACTATGGTATAGTCTTTCTTCCCGATACTCAACCCATTTCTATTTCCCCTTAGCCTATGGCCCTTGCGGAGTTGAAGGAGCAATTGAGGGAGTTTTTGGAGAAGGGTTTTAATAGGCCTAGTAAGTCACCTCAGGGTGCACCTGTGTTGTTTGTGAAGAAAAAGGATGAATCTCTTAGAATGTGCATTGATTACCGACAACTTAATAGAGTCATCATAAAGAGCAAGTACCCTCTACTAAGGATTGATGCCCTTTTTGATCAACTTCAAGGAGTAGCACGTGGATCACTAGAGGGTGGTATTGCAAATCTTGAGGGGGGAAGGTTGTATGCAAAATATGAGAAATATGTGACTTTTGGTTGAAAGAGGTTGCTTTTCTAGGGAATGTGGTGTCGCGTCATGGCATTAAGGTGGATCCTAAGAAGATGGAGGGGATTAGAAATCGGCCAAGACCTTTGACTCCATCAAACATTAGAAATTTCTTGGCTTTGGCGGGTTATTACTGGAGGTCTGTACATGGTTTCTCTTCTATTGCTTCTCCCATGAATAAATTGACACAAAAGAAGGAGAAATTTGTGTGACCAATAAGTATGAAAAGAGTTTCCAAACTTTGAAAGATAAGCTTGTCTCTGCTCTTATCTTGTGTTTACCAGAAGGGTTGGCAGGGTTTGTTGTATATTTTGATGCCTCAAGAATTGGTTTGGGGTGTGTTTTGATGCAAAGTGTTAAGGTGATAACATATGCCTCTAGACAGCAAAATGTGCATGAGAAGAATCAACCCACCCATGATCTTGAAATGGCAGACGTAGTATTTGCTTTGGAAATTTGGCGTCACTACTTATATGGGGTTTATGTTGATGTTTTTACTGACCACAAGAGTCTCCAATATTTGCTTACCCAAAAAGATCGTAACTTGAGACGAGGATAGTTAGCACTTCTTAAAGATTATGATATGAGTTTGCGTTATCACCCCGGCAAACCTAATATTGTGGCTGATGGTTGAAGCAGGGTGTCTACGAGTACTCTAGCCTATGCTGATGATGGCGGCAAAGAGGTGGCTAGAGACGACCATAGGTTGGCAAGATTGGAGGTTAGGTTGGATGAAGTTGAGAATAGTGGTGTATTGGTTGTTGGTGGTTCTAAGTCTTCCTTGATTGAGGAGGTAAAGGCAAAATAAGATCTTGACCCCACTTTGCTAGAATTGAAGGCCTTGGTGAGAGATGGTAAAGTGGAGGAATTTTCCAAGGGGAAGATAGTCTCCTTAGGTACTAGGGTAGGCTATGTATGCTTGTGTTGATGATTGGGTTCAGTTTGATGTCCCACCTATGAATTGTCACGTCCCAAGCCTAAGGCCTAGACATGACCGGCGAATGGGGAACCCAAATGGACCCCAAATAAGTCTCATAGCATATCATCACACATCCTTAGGAAGCAATATAAAACATCATAGGAAAACATGAACAAGGGGAAATGAGACTAAGGGAGAAAGAGAGAGCATAATACTTAAACAACATAGAGGAGTCAAAGCTCATATATAAATACTCAACATGTCCAACAAACACCACTAAATACATAGACAGAGCGGCGGCCAAGACAAGTAACCAGACTTACCCTCATAGTCAAATGGAACATAAGATAGTGTCTCAATACATAGACAAGAGGGAAACATAAACGAAAGTCCTCAGAATGGAGGACTCACCAAAAAGCTTGGAGTAGCACTGCCTAGCCACGTGGAGGAGGATAATCAACATGGGCACCGGTTCCTACATGGTGATATCATGTAGGAAAGAGTATGTGTTAGTACGTTTGAATGTACGAAGCATGTGGGATGCAATGCAACAAGAGACAAGCTTCATAATCAACATTCATAACGATAGACAATAGGCACAATATAGTAATATGTCCTGTATCATCAATGCATAAGTAAAACATGCTTAGGTAAATCATGATCAAATAGAATATCATATGTGAAGATGAGACCATGCTAGCTTTACAAGGTATGAGTGGAGATGAGTTTTAACCCTCATTCTAGGTTAGTGACGTTTCCACCCCATCACCCTGGTGGAGATGAGTTTTAACCCACATTCGAGGTTAGTAATTATGCCACCCCATCACCCTGGTGGAGATGAGTTTTAACCCTCATTCTAGGTTAACCCTCATTATTCCAACATAAGGTATATGTACATGATTATTCCAACTCTTTGCAATACTCTAAAGATATTCATAACAAAATACCTCATCAAATCCTACATTAGATCCAAGATTTGAAGCTCAAAACATGCTAAAACAACTATACTTTCATGAACTAAAATCACTGTGTAGAAAATTTCTCAATATATAAGACCTACATGTAAAATGACCTATAAATCATGCAATATTAAGTAAAGAGGGTTTAGGTACCATAGGTGAAGGGATCCAATTGTTCAACACCATATACCTTAGCTTTTGTGACGTTCTTGAAGAAGACATTTATGGAGATTTGAAACTTGGGTGAGATCCTTAAATAAATCCTTAAGATTGGCCTTGAGTTTGGGACTTGAATTTAGGGTTAGAAATGAGTAAGTGTTTTGGGAAATATTGGAGAATGAGTTTGGGTGATATGAGGGTGAAATAAGGCTAAGTATAGGTGAAAATACATTTGGTAAAACTTAGATCCAACACTTAGAAAAATCTGGGCGAACTAGGACAAGATAGTGTAGGAAAATACACCTCTCCGCGTCGCGAAGAGGTTGCGGACCCTCACTAGAATTTGCACGAAGCGAAATTTCATAAACTTGATTCCTTTGCTTTAAAATCGCGCTTAGACCCTTTCCACCCTAATTTTTACCCCCTAAACAACAATATGAAGTTGGATTTCATAAATTCCAAACAAATTTCTAGGTATACAAAAAAACAAGATTCCGGGCACTTTCGAGGCACGTTTTCGAGAACTTTTTGGGGTCATTTCAGTATCTCCCCCTTGGGAATAATCGTCCCCAAATCTAGAAGAAATGTACAAGACAAGAATAATCGTGAACAAATTAGCCCCAACATGAATGCAATTTTACATTTTAAACATCACTTTCTAAATCCCATTATAAGTGTGAAATCATCATAAATTGCCAACTTAAACATGAATGCACATGAATGACATAGGGGCTGAAATGTAAGACTTTAAGTCACATAACTGGACTTAGAATTAGTAACTTAGGATTGAGTGGAGTGGAAGAGATAAGTGTACCACTTTTGCATGTCCCGCTTTGGCCTCCGAAGTAGCACTCTTGACTTGTTGGTTCTTCCAAAGGACCTTAACGGATGCCACCTCTTTGTTCCTCAATCTCTTTACTTGCCTATCCAAGATATGAACCGGAACCTCCTCATAAGTAAAGTTATCTTCAACAACACCCACAACATCAAGAGGCACAATGGCATTAGGATCACCAACACACTTTCTCAACATAGAAACATGGAATACCGGATGGACCAAACTCATTTCGCTAGGCAACTTCAACGGATAAGCTAACTTGCCAACCCACTTTATCACTTCGTAAGGAACAACATACTTGGACTCAACTTCCCCTTCTTAACAAAACGAGCCATACCTTTCATTGGAGAAACTTCCAAATAAACCCTATCCCCCACTTGGAATTCTAGGTTTTTTTTCCTTACGTCGGCATAGGATTTTTGACGACTTTGGGCTACCCTCAACCTTTCCCTAATCATCTTAACCTTCTCAAGAGCATCCATAACTAGATCCAGCCCCAATAAGTCCACCTCTCCAATCTAAAACCAACCCACCGGTGATCTACAACATCTCCCATAAAGAGCTTCAAAAGGAGCCATACTGATGCTAGAGCGATAGCTATTGTTGTAGGAAAACTCAATCAATGGAAGATGATCATCCGAACTACCTTTAAGATCCAAGACACAAGCCCTAAGCATATCCTTAAGTGTTTGAATTTTCCTCTTGCCTTAGCCATCCGTTTGAGGGTGGAAGGCCATACTAAGGTAAACTTTGGTTCCAATACCCCTTTGAGAAGATCTCCAAAAGTGTGAAGTAAATTGTGTACTATGATCTAGTATAATGGATAAGCGAACCCCAAGCAACTTCACCAACTCATGGATATACAACCTTGCATACTCTTCAGCCCCATATGAAGTTTTGACCTGTAGAAAGTTAGCCGATTTCGTCATCCTATCAACCACAACCCATATGGAATCAAAACATTTCCTAGTCTTAGGCAACCCAACTATAAAATCCAAATTAACTACCTCCAACTCCAAAGTAGGAATCTCTATGTCTTGGGTTAGGCCACCCGGCCTTTGATGTTTGTCTTTGACTTGTTGACAACTATGGCAAGCGGAAACAAATTTAGCAATATATCTCTTCATGCCTCTCCACCAATACACATCCATCAAGTCTCTATACATTTTAGTGGAACTGGGGTGGATAGAATAGGAAGAATTATGGGCTTCATCAAGAATTCTCTCCCTCAAACCATCAACACATGACACACACAACCTACCTTTGTATCAAAGGGCCCTATCTCCCCCTTTGGAGAAAACCTCTATCTTGACTTCTTTCACCAAGGCCTTCAACTCGAGCAAGAGGAGTCTAGATCTTGCTTTGCTTTCACCTCATCAACACAAGAAGAATTAGAACCATCAACAACAACAACACCATTACCCACATCTTCTAACCTCAACTCCAATCTAGCCAACTTATGCACCTTTCTAGCTATATCCCTTTCACCACCATCCATATGAGCTAGGCTACCCATGGACACTCGACTCAAAACATCCGCCACAACATTTGCCTTACCCAGATGGTAATGCACACTCATGTCATAGTCCTTAAGGACTTCTAGCCACCTTCTTTGTCTCAAGTTGAGATCTTTTTGAGGGAAGACATATTGAAGGTTCTTATGATCGGTGAAGACATCAACATGCACCCCATAAAAATAATGGCGCCAAATCTTTAATTCAAATACCACGACGGCCAATTCAAGATCATGGGTAGGGTAGTTCTTTACATGCACCTTGAGTTTCCTAGAAGCATAGGTTATGAATTTACCATTTTGCATTAGTACACAACCCAAACCAACTCTAGATGCATCACAATACACAACAAAACACTCAAGCCCATTCCATAGTGAATATAGGAGCGGACACAAGTCTATCCTTTAATGTTTGGAAACTTTTCTCACATTCATCGGTCCATACAAACTTAACCTTCTTTTGAGCCAATTTTGTAATAGGAGAAGCAATGGAGGAGAAC
>JAPFFP010054008.1:0-29422 GCA_026153255.1 Solanum medicagineum | reverse complement strand
TCCCATTCAAGAACTGCCTTATTTGGAAAGTGGAAGTACACTCTCTTAGTTCGGCAATCTATGGTGGCATAGCAAGAAGCTAACTAATCCATACCCATTATAACATCAAATTCCACCATTTCTAGCTCAATAAGGTTAGCCCATGTGTCATGGTCACAAACAGTTACTATACAGTCATAATAAACCCATCTAGCCATAATAGATTCACCGATTGGTGTGAGCACTTGAAACGGTTTGTTTAATAATTTGCGTGTTCTCTTAAGCTTCCCAGCAACTAGTTGGGTAATGTATGATAGTGTAGAACCAGGGTCAACTAATGCATATACATTATGTAAAAAGATGGACACTGTACTTGTGACCATATCAGGTGAAGTTTCCAAATTTTGCTAACTCCCTAGAGCATAAGTGCGATTTTGGACTCCGCTAGAGCTAGCTGCCCCTCTAACACCTCTACCGCAAGCCATAGGTGCTTATTGACCCCTACCTAATGGAGGAACTAACGATGATAATGCAATAGCTGACCCAATAGATTGTGTTATATCACCCATACGCCTCCTCAGGCAATCTCTCATCATATACCCTGGTGCACCACACCAATAACAAGCGTCTGTCCTAACATGACATATACCTGAATGACTTCTTCCGCACTGTTTACATAGCTATATAGGGGTCATTTGCTGACCTACTGAATATCCTATTGTCCGGGCACGTTGCCCTTCACTTCTTGGACCAAACTGATTCCTCCTAGACCCTGAAGTTGTGGTGGAGCACTGGCTGCAGAGTAGGAAGATGAAGGCCTAAGCGGTCTATTAGAAAACCGAGGCCTACGCTCACCTTGGGGTGGTGTAAACTGCCCTGTATACCTGGCCCTCTTGGACTGGGTCCTTTCTAACTCTTGTTTCCTTCTCATTTGCCTCAAATCCTCCAATTTCTATACAAAAGCTTGCATTCTCGCATCCATGTCTTGTTCAAGGAACCAATGGTACAGTCTCTGACCAGATATATATCCAATCTATCCACATATTGATGAACTCTATATGCCATAGTATCAACTACATTAGGAGCATACCTGGACAGGGAATTAAATTGAAGGTTATACTCCCTCACACTCATATTCCCTTGGTCGAGATTCAAGAATTGATCTGCACGTGCATCTAGGATCTCTAATGGCAAGTAATGGTCAAGAAATGTCTCTTTGAACTCCTTCCAGGTAGTTGGGGGTCCTTTATACCCTTAGATTGCTTCCAAGCTTCATACCACAATAGAGCCACACCCTTCAACCTATATGTCGCTAACTCGACAGCTTTTGTACCACTCATATGCAAAACATCTAAAGTGCACTGAATTTGATCAATAAAGTCATGGGGATTTCATTAGGATCTGACCCAGTGAAGCATAGAAGGTCCAAATTAAGGAAATCACATATCCTTGACAGTTGCCCTATACGCACAGCCTGAACCTATAACCGGACCTTCCTATTTGACCTTGGCCAGCAACTATACTTGTCAATAGTTGGAATGCATTTCTCAAATCCTACAAAGTAGCATCGATAGGTGGTTCTGGGGGAATTTCACTACTTTCGGGTTCATCAGGAGCTGGAGGGGTTGGAGATGTATGTGAGTGACAGAGACTCCTCTTGAACATCATTTCGTTGTCTCATCTGACTGGGTATACCAACCACCACTTCTACTCCCTTCCCTTTACCTTTGTTTTGCCTGGTTTCTCGCATACTTGTTGTACAAAACAATTTAGGAGTTAGACACAATCACCTATTACACTTAGCTCTATGGCACAATCTAAAGAATCAAAAGAAAGTAACGACTCCTAAATGCCACGTAGCCTCCTGCTTATAAATGTGGTGCACAACACATCGATAAATAATATTCTACATAGACACGGCTTTGTAGACTCCCTAGGATGACCCGCTCTAATACCACTTCTATCACGCCCAAAGTCCCGTTAGGGCAGACTGGCACCCGATGCCACTGAGGCTCGGGAGAACCAACCTGTATCCATGTGCTTGCTATACATGTTATAAGGAATTTCTATATTTGACATGCCTTTAAGAAAATAAACAGTGATAACAAGCCAAAAGGAAATGAATATGGCTAGGTCGTTGGGGCCACAATGTCTAAAGTATGAGACACGACTACACTTTAATTTACATAGTCTACAAAGCCTCTAGATAAGGAAGAATATCTGATAAGGGTCGGGATTGGTCCCATCTCGGCTAACTATACAATACAAAAATATAAGCTCTAGACACACAAAGCTCTGAAGCAACCAGGAGCTTGCTAACAGCAGCTGGATATCCTGTACTCCTACTAAGGAGATTTACTAGCACCTGTACCTGGAGCATGAAAGCCAGGTCCCCCATAAGGGATGTCAGTATGAGATAATGTACTGAATATGTAAGGCAGGAAATACTGTATTTGACGTAACAACTCAAATGAGGCTATGCACTGGTGTAGGATAAGAGACCACCTTCAGTTATACTGTGGGATCATGTACTTTATGTTCTTTTTATTACATTACCTTTACAGTATAGTCTGTGCACAATATCTAATACAAACGAACAGTTGATCAATGGTAAATCGATATCGGGATCGGCCCTGGCTAGGCTTTTCCTTTAACCCCTTGGGCTACCCCCCGTGATAGGATTGACCCTAGCTAGGTGATTCTTCCACCCCTCGGTTTACCACCCATCCATAAGCAGTATACTTTATCTTTCAATTACCTTTAAGATGATTCTTTTAGTGGTCATAATAATAGAGCTGTAGGACTCTAGATACAACATATGACACGTAAATAATCACAGCAGACAACACCATAATGAAAGGAGTAAGTTACACAAATAATGAAATGCATAGGAGGTAGAGCAACACATGAACTTTATTTAGTAGAACGAACTCGTGTATCTTGGTATCCAAGTATGTATGCAGATTTAAAGGTGACTATATATGGGAGCATATGAATATGAGAAAGAGTGGAGAGATGGTTAATAGTTGTGTTGGAGTTGGTAAGTGCCTTTATGTGCCAAGGAGGGATATATGTTTCATGCCAAATAATATGAAATCAAGTAGCCTTACATACCTCACTATACGACCTTGCTATTACCTTGAGAGAACCTTCCCTTCCTACAAATATTTATCTACAACAAAGTAGGTGATAAAACTATCATTAGCAGCCAATCGATACATCTTGGTAGCCCAATCTCATAAAAAATAACATACGGGCAGCAAGCGGGTATTTATAAGCCCGAGCACATTCTTTCAACCTTTCCGCCCCTCATCGTACTTTTTATAATACACATTCTCATATACATATCATGTATAGCCTGTTCTAGTGCCATAAAAGTCTTACAAAGCCCACAAAGCACAACAAATAACAATTCTGCGCAACATACAAATAGGTGGCATAATGTTACGTCCCTTTGACTCATTTTGACGTCGACAATCCCAAACTTATTCCAACTTTAACCAAACATTCCTCAAGACATCTATACATAACAATAGCCTTAAAACAGTCTTAGAATAGTACTAAAGCAATCATGAAGGACGTGACGCAATAGCCTTCCATCCATCAACTCACAAGTTCGTACTAAGAACACAATTGTGATATCCTATAAGGACTCACTTTTGTGGACTGTAAAAGTGGTGCAGCAACTAAGTTACATCACTAACAAACTAAACCTTGTTAAAACATAAGTATTACTTCATAATGCAACCAACCAAGAAGAAAAAATTCTCTTGAACAACAAGACAAGTTCACAACTATCCTTAGGACACATGTTGTACAAAATTTTACCACAAACATAACTAGCATATACTTCTTGTTTGTCATGGGATAAGTATAACAAATACATAAATATTTCCACTTACCTTATCCTTCAAGGTCCAGGTTTACTTTAAGAACCCTAAAGGGTTGTGTAGGATGCCTTGTGAAGTGACATAAAGAGAGAAAGAGTCTTTTAGGAAAGCTGAAAATTTGTTCTAAAGTGAAATGAATTAAGGAGCTATTTTTGAGCCCTTTTAAAGAGTCTCGTTGGCCGAATTACTCTTGGAATTTTGAACACCTAATACCACATATTACTAAGATTGTTATGCAGCAGCTTAGTCCTTACACTTGGGCCTAAATGGGTCTCAAAGTTGATGGGCCTTGGCTGCCCATTTTCCAAATTCCTCTTCACTTAGTTTGGGCCCAACTAGCCAAGTCGGTTGTGGTGTACTTAAGACTTTTTATTATTTATCTTGGGCTGAAAATAAAGTCCATTTATGATGATAAAACACGGGCTAAAGTTACAGCCTTAACACGGACTTTATTCATAATTGGACTTGGACAAAGTCGACATCAAGCCTCATCTCCGTTTAGCTAGCAAATTTAAGCTAAGCTAGTAGGTGAATCACCATCTAGCTTCTTAAGTTATACAAGCACCTCCATTTTCTCACTTTGCTTAGGGCCATGATCTCCTCAATTTGACTCAAAACATGTATACACTTGACCCTCTTAAGCGTTAGACGCACATATCGCCCTATAACATGAGATTCATACACTTTTAAAAATAGGCGCTATTTGAAAAGTCATGTCATGTTTCATTTGCATAGTACTAGTATTGTAAGATGTGGGGTGTTACATATTTGAGGGAAAAAGGAAAGTGTGGGTAAGTTAAAAGATGGTAAAAGCCATATTAAGTGTGTAATTGATATTTTCCTTTAAGATGTCTAATTCAGGTGGTGATGAAGAAAGGGCTCGTTTAGAAGCTGAGATCAAACAAAGGAATGACTTCTCCCTTCAAGCTATGCACCAACAATTCGAGAGATGGAACCTTCAATTTCAAGAGATGAGAAATATGATTACCGAGTAGAATGAGACCATAGCTACAATTAGGAGGGAGAATAATGTTGTACCAACCAATAATGTTATACTCCAAGTTAGAAGAAAGGTACCCCGTCCCCCTTTTGTAAATCTTGAATACAATAATGATGATATTGATGGTGAACTTAATGTAGAAAGAAGATATAGGAGGGGAAAAAGAGGTAGAGTAGAAGATGACAATATAAGTAGTATAAAAATGAAGATTTCATCTTTCAAGGGGACAAGGGACCCAGACTTGTACCTTGATTCAGAGAGATGAATTGAAGCCATCTTTGATTGTCATAACTACTCTGAGGCTAAGAAAGTTAAACTTCTTGTTATTGAGTTTTCTAATTATGCTGCTTCTTGGTGGATAAAGCTTACTAGGGACAGAGTGCAAGATGAGCTACCACCTATTGCTACCTTGGCAGAGATGAAGAGGGTGATGAGGAAGAGATTTGTTCCATCATATTTTCAGAGAGCTGCAATCTCGCCTTCAACACTTGAAGCAAGATTCCATGTCGGTGGATGAGTATAAAAAAGCATAGATATGGCTATGATCCGAATTAATTACATAGATGAAGAAGAAACTACAATGGCTAGATTTTCAAATGGTTTAAATTCTGAAATAACTAATGTAGTGGAGATACAACAGTATGTAACTTCAGATGAGTTAATTGATTTGTCTGTTAAAGTAGAAAAACAAATCAAGAAAAAGCAACAACCTAGCTCATGGAGATATCGGCCTAACTCCATCTCTAAGAAACCATGGTCAAATCAAGAGGGGTACCCTGATAAGATCGAGGTTAGAAACAATACTAAGATGGAGTGAATACTAGAATACGAAAGTAACAACAAAAAAAAGAAAGATAAAAACTAATAAAAGATATGGGAAGTTCAAAGGAAAGATCCAAGAATTTCCAAGAAATTGATATTCTAAGGCCTTGACAAGATCCAAGTAACAACATAAAGATTTATGGAAGAAATCTAACTCCTTTACTTGAGAAAACCAATCAAAACGTTATATTTGGATCTTGACCGCTTTATGAGTTACTAAAGACAATAATTAGCACGTAAGCTAATCAGCTTCTATATAATACCAAAAAAAATCAAAGATATCATAATAAGAAAGTACTTTATACCTCAAACTATAAACTAGTAAAGGTTTAAAGATAAATTCTCAGAGAACAAGTCACAAAGGTTCAACAGAATTCTCTCAAATATTATTAATCTAAATCTAATGTCTTTAATGAAAGAAAAAAGACTCCTATATATATTATAGAGTCCTTGGACGTCCAAGACTCCTTAGGTTAAGCCCCAGGAGTATCCAAAACCTAGAAAGAAAATTACAAGGTAAATCCTACCCTAGAAGTAAATAAAGTTATCTTAATTAGGAATAGACCTAGTAGTTCTAGGAAAGCATTAAATGATACTAGGATACCTTAAATATAAGAAGGAAAACATTAATAACCTATATATTAACTAGGAAATAAGCTAAAACCCAACAAAGAAAAGAATCTTGACAAATTTGAAAAGTTTGACTAGTCTTCTCTGCAAACTTGGGAAGAAAGCAACCTTTGTTGTGGTTGATTCTTGGACTCTTCTTGGACTTATTTGCACGAAATGTAACCCTAAAATTCTTCATCTTGGACTTGAATTTGGGCCACCAAATAATTGTACCATTTGGACAATTCATCTTTCTTGGGCTTTAGCTCTTCTTCCCCAACAAGACACCTTTGAATCTGCAATTGAAGCCCATTGAGGTTATCATTGAACTCCTTGGTTTGAGATCTAGTTATGGGCCTCCTTTGATCTTCTAAAGCTTCATCCTTTTCATCCTTGTCCTTCAAAGGAGTAGAGCTTTATATATTGCGATCATATTTATTGTTATCTTTCCCCTCTTCTTCAAGAGAATTCGTCCTCGAATTCAGATCTGCATCAAAATGGAAAAGATCAGAAACATTAAAAGTAGCACTAACTTGGAACTCACCAAGAAGATCAAGTTTATAAGCATTGTCTCCAATCCTTTCAAGAACTTTGTATGGGCCACTTCCTCTAGGATCTCGCTTGGTCTTTCTTTTGGATGGAAATCTTTTCTTTCTCATATGCACCCAAACCAAGACCTCAGGTTTAAAAACAACATATTTTCTTCGTTTATTCCTTCGCAATGCAACTTCCTTATTTTTCTTTTCAATTGCAACTCTATTTATTCATGAATCTTGTTCATCATGTCCACCTTCTTTCTACCATCAAGATTAGAAAAATCATTAGTAGGTAAAGGAAGTAAATCAAGAGGGGTAAGGGGGTTGAATCCATATACAAATTCAAAAGAAGTCTTACCAGTAGAAGAATGAAAGGTCCTATTATAAGTAAATTCCACATTAGGCAAGTAATCTTCTGAAGAAATCAACTTTCCTTTCAAAACAGCCCTCAACATATTTCCCAAAGTTCTATTAACCACTTCTATTTGCCATCAGTTTGTGGGTGACAAGATGTGGAAAATAGTAATTTAGTCCCTAACTTTCCCTAAAGAATCCTCCAAAAGTGACTTAAAAACTTGGCATCCCTCTCACTAACAATAGTTCTAGGTATTCAATGCAATTTAACCACTTCTTTTACAAACAAGTCAACCACATGAGATGCATTATTAGTCTTTTTACATGGAATAAAATGAGCCATTTTAGAAAATCTGTCTACTACCACAAATATACTATCCTTACAATATGTAGTCCTTGGAATCCCCAATATGAAGTCCATAGAAATATCAATCCAAGGAGAACTGAAACAGCTAAAGGAGAATAAAGACCATGCAGCAATGTTCTAGACTTAGCTTGTTTACATTCAACGAAAGGAGAACACATATTTTCAACATCCTTTCTCATGCTAGGCCAAAACAAATGTTCAGAAAGTATTTCCAAAGTTTTAGGCACTCCATAATATCCCTTTACCCCTCCACAATGTGCTTCCCTAACAAGTAGTTCACACAAAGAGTAGTTAGGTACACACAACTTATTTTTCTTAAATAGAAATTCATCTTGAAGATTAAATTTCTCAAAAGGACCCAACTTACATTCATAAAAATGTTTACCAAAATTAGAATCATTAGCATAGAGTAACTTGATTTGGTCAAAATCCAACAACTTTGAAGTAAGAGTAGATATCAAAACATATCTTCTTAAGAGTGCATCAGCAACCACATTGTCCTTTCCTTGTTTGTAAGCAATTAGATAAGGAAAAGTTTCAATAAACTCCACCCATTTAGCATGCCTATGACTAAGTTTACCTAGGCCCTTCAAGTACTTCAATGACTCATAATCAGTCTTGATAACGAATTCTCGAGGCCACAAGTAGTGGTGCCATGTAACTAACGCCCTTACCAAGGCATATAACTCCTTATCATAAGTTGAGTAGTTCAATGTTGCTCCACTTAGCTTTTCACTAAAGTAGGAAATTGGCTTGGAGCCTTGCATCAAAACAGCACCTATGCCCTTACCAGAGGCATCACACTCAACTTCAAAAGACTTAGAAAAATCAGGTAATTGCAAAAGAGGAGCAGAACACAATTTTTCTTTTAGCAAGTTAAATGCATCATCTTGTTCCTTTCCCCATGAAAAAATCTTATCCTTCTTAATAACTTCAGTTAAAGGAGAAGCAATGGTGCCAAAGTCCCTCATAAACCTCCTTCTAGCAAGTCCGTGAAAACTCCTAACTTCATTTACACTATTAGGTCTAGGTCATTCTTTAATTGCTTTGATTTTATCACCATCTACTTCAACTCCCTTGGAACTGGCCACAAAACCTAAGAAAACTACACGATCCACACATAAACTACACTTTTTGAGTTTAGCAAATAAGCGATGATTTCTAATGACTTCAAAAACTTGTTTTAGGTGCTCTAAGTGTTCATCTAGATTTTAAGAAAAGATCAAGATGTCATCAAAATACACCATAACAAATGTTCCATGAAAATCTTTAAAAACATAATTCATTAGTCTCATAAATGTGATGGTTGCATTTGTTAAGCCAAAAGGCATAACTAACCACTCAAAAAGTCCATATTTGGTCTTAAAAGCAGCTTTCCATTCATCTCCAGGATTCATACGAATCTGATGGTAACCACTTTTAAGATCAATTATAGAAAAGATTTTGGATCCATATAGTTGATCTAGCGTATAATCAAGACGGGGGATAGGATGGCGATACTTTTCCATTATCTTGTTGATGACTCTACAATCCACACACATCCTACATGTTCTATCCTTTTTGGTTACCAACAGGACAGGAACAGAACATGGGCTCATTCTCTCTTGAGCGAAACCCTTTTTTAAGCAATTCTTCAACTTGGCTTTGTAATTCCTTGGTCTCTTCAGGACTACTCCTACAGGCCTATTAGGTAGTTGAGACCAAGGTGCAAAGTCAATTTGGTGCTCAATCCCTCTCAAAGGTGGCAACCCCTTTGGAGTATCATCAAGAAAAACATCTTCAAAATTCTGCAAAAGAGGAGAAACACTATTGGGCAAAGAAGGAGTTAGTTCTTTAAAGTTAGTCAACACTTCAAACACTTTTTGGCTTTTACATAAAGACTCTCTTTTTCCTATTCCTTAGCCTCTTTCCTCTCACTAAAACTTTTTATTTTTTCACTCAAACCCTCTTTACCACTTTATTTAGTTTGCTGCCCTCTCTCTCATTTTCTCGACCGTCTCTCTTTTTTTCTCTCTTGGCCCTTTTCTCTTCCCTCAAGCTCACTTTTTATCTCTCCCCTTTGCTTTGCCATTGTTTCCCTCAATCATTTCTGATCCTCAAATACTTCTAAAGGAGATAATGGTGCAAGAGTAAATTTCTTACCATTATGCAGAAGACTGTACCTATTCTTTCTCCCATGATGAGTAGTATCCTTATCATATTGCCAAAGTTGGCCAAGTAAAACATGACATGATTGCATCGGAACTACATCACAAAGAATTTCATCTTCATACCTACCAATATTGAATGAAATCATGCATTGTTTGTTTACGTTTAGCTCTCCACTATCATTCAACCATTGGAGCCTATATGGGATAAAGTGTTTCATGCATGCAATTCCTAGCTTATCTACGAAATATGAACTCACCATATTTGCACAACTTCCCCCATCAAAAATCATAGATAAGTCCTCCCCTTTATTCCACATCTAGTATAGAACAAATTCTCCCTCTGTCCTTTATCACTACTACCTAAACTAATAGTCATAATTCTCCTAACTACCCAAATATACCATCATCGGGAAGTTATAATTTATCTTCTCACTTACACGTCCTCCCTCTTCTTCTTCACCATCACTGTTTTCACTCTCATATTCTCCATTCTCTCCAAGTATGTTGTTTCTTCTAATTGGACATTCATGCATCATATGACCCCTCCCATGACATTTATGACATTGAATAGAACTAGAAGGTTTAGAAGATCTGGGATTGAAGGTTTTACCTCCCTCATCAACTTTACCGTTACCTCTGTCTTCTTGAGGTTTAGAAGGAGCTTTTCCCACTTGATTTGACCATGGCTTCTTAGAGATAGAGTTAGGACAATTTCTCCATGAGTTAGGTTGATGCTTTTTCTTGATTTTTTTTCTACTTTAACAGACAAATCAACTAACTCATCTAAAGTTACATACTGTTGTATCTTTACTACATTAGCTATTTCAAAATTTAAACTATTTAAAAATCTAGCCATTGTTGCTTATTCTTCCTCCATGAAATTAGCATGGATCATAGCCATATCTATGCTTTTGAAGTGCTCATCCACCGATAGAACCTTGCTTCTAGTGTTGAAGGCGAGATTGCAACTCTCTTTGAAAATATGATGGCACAAACCTCTTCCTCATTACCCTTTTCATCTCTGCCCAGGTGGTAATAGGTGGTAGCTCATCTTGCACTCTGTCCCTAGCAAGCGTTATCCACCAAGAAGTAGCATAATCAGAAAACTCAACAACAGGAAGCTTAACTTTCTTACCCTCAGAGTAGTTATGACAATCAAAGATGGTTTTAACTCGTCTCTCCCAATCAAGGTACAAGTTTGGGTCCCTTGTCCCCTTGAAAGATGAAATCTTCATTTTTATACTACTTATATTATCATCTTCTACTCTACCTCTTTGTCCCCTCATATGTCTTCTTTCTAGATTAAGTTCACCATCAAAATCATCATTATCATATTCAAGATTTACAAAAAGGGCATCGGGTACATTTCTTCTAACTTGGGTCTAACATTATTGGGTGGTACAACATTATTCTCCCTCCTAATTGCAGTTATGGTCTTATTCTGCTTGGTAATCATATTTCTCAGCTCTTGAAATTGAAGGTTCCATCTCTCGAATTGTTAGTGTATAGCTTGAAGGGTGAAGTCATTTCTTCCTTTGATCTCAGCTTCTAAACGAGCCCTTTCTTCATCACCACCTGAATTAGACATCTTAAAAGAAAATATTAATCACATACTTACTATGACTTTTACCCTCTTTTAAGCACAACCACATTTGCCTTTTTCCCCTCAAATAACCTTTGAACAAGAGTACTTTGTAGATTTATAATTAAACCCAAACAAGTATCAAGTTCTTAGTAATAAAGTATAGATTTTTTGGGCGCAAAAGAAAGAAAAGAACTAGTCCTAGAACAAGTAGGATTTAATTGAAACAAAACATGAATAGAAAGAAACTTACTTAGAATTATATAAGAATAACAAAAAAAATTTCCGTATCCTCAAAGATTTAGAATGACCTCTTCTTAATTCTTTTTTATTTGGAAACAACTAATGCATGATTTTGAGGATAAGTAAATGGATTTCTTAGAGAGCAAGTTATCTCCTTTTTTAAAACTTTTTATTTTTACTTTTTTTCTCTTTATATTTAAGAAATTCTAAGATTTCCCAAGAACATAATCTTTATAGAACTGCTCTGATACCACTTGATAGGATCGAGGTTAGAAACAATACTAATAAGGAGTGAATACTAGAATGCGGAAGC
The DNA here is from genome assembly GCA_026153255.1 of Solanum medicagineum. Lineage (NCBI taxonomy): Eukaryota > Viridiplantae > Streptophyta > Magnoliopsida > Solanales > Solanaceae > Solanum > Solanum medicagineum. The sequence continues at coordinate 17,577 of JAPFFP010054008.1, read as the reverse complement.
AACAACAAAAAGGAAAGATAAAAACTAATTAAAGATTCAAAGGAAAGATGCAAGAATTTCCAAGGAATTGATATTCTAAGGCCTTGAAAAGATCCAATTAACAACGTAAAGATTTATGGAAGAAATCTAACGCCTTTACTTGAGAAAACGAATCAGAACATTAGATCCGGATCTTGACCACTTTATGAGTAACTAATGACAATAATTAGTATGTACACTAATCACCTTCTAAAGAATACCAAAAAGAAATCAAAGATATCACAAGAAGAAAGTATTTTATACCTCAAACTATGATCTAGTAAAGGTTTAAAGATAAATTCTAAAAGAACAAGTCACAAAGGTTCAATAGAACTCTCGTAAATATTATTAATATCAATCTAATTGTCTTTAATGAAAAAAAAGACTCCTATATATATTATAGGGTCCTTGGACGTCCAAGACTCCTTAGGTTAGGCCTAAGGAGTATCCAAAACCTAGAAAGAAAATTACAAGGTAAATCCTACTCTAGAAAGGAAATAAAGTTACCTTAATTAGGAATAGACCTAGTAGTTCTAGGAAAGCACTAAATGGTACTAGGATACCTTAAATAGAACAAGGAAAACATTAATAACCCATATGTAAATAAGAAAATCAGGTAAAATCCAACTAGGAAAAGAATCTTGACAAATTTGGAATGTTTGACTAGTCTTCTCTGCAAACTTGGGCAGAAAGCAACCTTTGTTGTGGCTAATTCTTAGACTCTTATTGGCCTTATTTGCATGAAATTTAAGCCTAAAATTCTTCTTCTTCGACTTGAATTTGGGCCACCAAATAATTGTACCATTTGGACAATTCATCCTTCTTGGGCTTTAGCTCTTCTTCCCCAACAAGACACCTTTGGCTCTGTATTGAAGCCCATTGAGCTTATCATTAAACTCCTTGGTTTGAGATCTTTTTATGGGCCTCCTTTGATCTTCTAAAGTTTCATCCTTTTCATCATTGTCCTTCAAAGGAGTAGAGCTTCGTATGATGCTATCACTATCTTGTAATCCCCAATGGAAACTTGAAGGAATTGAAACTTGAGAAAATTTGTGTAACTTGAGGGTTTGGGTGAGAATGAGGCGTTGCGATGGTTATGGGTAGATATAAGGTCAAAATGACATAATTTAGAACTTAGGATAGGATAAAAGGATCAAAATTCCTTTATTAAAAACTGTTAGACGGGGTCTACGAGACCCATTTATGATTCATAGAAGCATTTACAGATCATAGAGTATGTTCATGGAAATCAAGCCCAAATTTCGTATTTCTGAAGTTGATCCACGAAGCCAGAGTCTAAGACCCATAGTTTCTTTAATGTATCATGGTTATCTTTCATAGAAACTGGACGAAATTTACCTTTCTCTAAATCTCAGACTATGAACACATCTACAGGCCCATCCTGATTTCTAAGGCCCGTATAACACCTTCGTAGTTCTCCTATGCCTTAGCCAAATTTCTATATTCCACAACCCAAACCATGAGCCCTATCTACAACTCGTACTTTCTTGCATGACTCATATATGACCTTCATTCTGTTGAACCCATTATTTACACTTTCTAATTCTCATTTATGACAAACATTCACGAATCATGGTCGTTCCATCTACGACTCATGGTTACCTCTCTTACATTATTCAATTTTTTTCAAAAATTTTCCAAGTCAATTCCAATCTACAACAATTATCTACTACTCGTGGTTCCATCTATGCGTTGTACCTGTACCTTGCAGAACTTGTTAGTGACCGAATTTTCTTCAATTTTTTTTTTGTTTTGACTTTTTAGCTTATAGGGCATTACAATACCTTTTCCTTAGGAACACTCGTGCTCGAATGAGATAAAAGCTAGCATGAGTATAGTAGAATAGATACCAACAACCTAGCATGAATGCAGTAATGCAACTTAAACATCAAATTCATAAAAAATTTAAACTTTTGCATAGTGTATTATTCAAAATTAGTTTCATGAGTATACGTGCATGTATTATGACATAAAAAGCTGAAACCTCAAAATTTGGAGGATTTGAGAATAATCACTAATTACCTTAGGCTTGAGTGGAAGGAAAAAGGTAAGGATATCATTTCATCATGTTCGCTTATGCTGAAATTTCAACTTGTTGGTTCCTCCACAATGCATTGACAGATGCAATTTCTTTGTTTCTCTACCTCTTGACTTGCCAGTCTAAAATTTCAATCGAAACCTCTTCATAAGTCAAATTTTCTTCAACACCCACACTTTTCAATGACATAATGAAATTTGGATCACCCAAAAACTTCCTCAAAATTGACATATGAAACACTAGATGAACCATAGCCAACTTCAATAGCAAATCTAACTTAAATGCCACCTTGCCAATTCTCCTTAGGATCTTATATAGTCCCACATACCTAGGATTCAACTTTTTCTTTATGCCAAAGTGCCTAACACCTTTCATGAATGAAACCTTTAAATAAAACTAATCATCAATATTGAATTCAAGATCCATCTTTCTAATATTCGAACATAATAATTGGCGACTTTGAGCTGCCTTCAATCTCTACCTTATAAGCCTCACTTTCTAATGATATCAAACACCAAATTAGGGCTAATTATGTTATACCATCTACTTCAAACCATCCCCTCAGAGACCTATATTTTCTCCCATATAAAGCTTCAAATGGGGTCATTTCAATGCTCGAGTGATAACTATTATTATAAGTAAACTTAATTAACGGTAGGTGATAATCCCAATTACCCTTGAATTCAAGTATCCAAGCCCTCAACATATCTTCTAAAGTTTGGATCACTCTTTCATTATGAATCCACAATTAACCTACAATCCAAGAAATCACTATATGAAAAATTACTCAAATCGAAACTCATGATCAAAGCCTAAGATGATACAATTCTACCCAAAGGCACTCAATTACATGCACTTAGGGGCATACAAGGTTCAATCATACTTAACAAAAGATTAGAAGTCCACTTGCCTTACATAAAGTCTCGAATCAAGTTAAATCTAAAGCTTTTTCCTTTAATTTGTATAATATTCCAAATCACCAAAATCTATTCAAATATAGCATTACATAACGAATTTAATGACACTAAAATCAGTCAATTCGGAGAAAAAGAGGTAAGATTATCAAAAATTTCATATCAAAAAAGGTAGCCGAAATCTAAAAATTAATTCATGAAAATGTTCTCCAAGTAACAAGGAGTTCAACAGCGATAATCATTTCGAAAACAGAGCTAAGATGAGATAGGAATCATCAATTAAAGTTTATAAATCAAAGTCCAAAACATCCCCAAATTCCACCATTAAATCCTAAATTACAAGTTAAAAACATAAATTAATCAATGAAAATCAATGAAATAGGTTAAAAAATAGTTAGTCAATTGATTTTCCTTGAAAAACCTTGACACTCCTCTTTAAAACGAACCTTGGAGTGTCAAAAATGGTAGAAATGTGTTAAATCTCGTCTTTTAAAATATTATACTATTAAGGTATTTGTTACTCTCCACAAATGCGGGAACATATCCGTGACACCATGATATGGGCTCAATAAAGATCCGCGAAAGCAGAGGGACCTATGGCGAACTCGGAGGACTAGGATAGATAGCTCTGCGAATACGAATCCTCCTTCTGTGAACGCGAAGAAGAAAAATAGATGCGCCAGATACTAATCATACCAACACTACACAACTTTAGTAGAAATAGGAGCTGGACTTTTAGAATTCGTTTAGAACCTCGTGAACACAAATCAGACATGGAACCTTACCAGAAATGATATTCAAAACTCAATGGAACTATCAGAATTCGAATTCGAAACCTCTTTGGCCTAGAATCCGAGAAAGATTGTTTAAACTAGTTTCAGACTCAAAAACTCAATATTCTAGGAAGCTCTAAAAATTACAACGAAGCCATTTCTGTCGTTAATTTCACCATCCGGAACCACTTAAACTGACGCAATTTTGATCTGAGCCTTCAAATTTTGAATGTTGACCAAAGTCAAACTTATGATCCAAAATGAACCGAAAATACAACTTTGGGCCTAAAATCTCTATTGTAACTCCAAATTTAGTAATGCAAGTTCTCATTCTGGAGCAGATGGAATTGAATTCCGATGCACAAAACTCAAAATTTCCACATTTAAGACTTTTGAAACTCTTTCTTTAGCAAAACTCCAACTTTTTACAAGGTTTTCAAAATTCGACTTTTAGATTTGACTATGACTCAAGGCAACTTTTAATAAGGGAAAAATGATAATTTGGTCAAAAATACAGAAAATGACCTCCGAGGTCATTACATAAACAGAGTCTTCTCTCAATAATGAGAATGGAATTTATTAAGTTGTATGGTGCACAACCTGACTACAACAGTCTTAAAGTATTTGGATGTAGATGTTTCCTTGCTTGAAAGGTAGCACAAAGTTCAACCCAAAAACTTATCCATGTGTGTTCATAGGATATATGTGTTCTTAGATGAAGCACTAAAATCTTTCAAACTGAGACTAAACCACAACAACGAACAACGGTCTGTAAAAGAGATGATGGACCGTAGCACCTCACTCATAGACTACTTCATTTCACCTAACTGTGACATATATATCCTTTTACAGATCCACCCTACATGTTTGTAATCAAAGTACTGCAACTTGAAAAATCTCAAATTCTGAACCCCTCTTCTAAAGTACCTTTTTCACGAGTCATGATTTCTTTTATGGCTTGCAAGCCTAGCTCATGGTTTCCTCAAATTTTTTTTGAATTCTTCCAAAGTCTGGGTGTCATCCATGACCACTCATCTACAACTCATGGATTCATATACTTCCTCTAGATAGGACTCATATTTACAACATCAATTTACTTTTCTCTATTTTTCTCCTTCTTTCAATTTTTCAACTTACGGAGTATTATATTCCTACACCAGTAACATTTATGAAGTTTTCATTTTGACTTTCGACTTTTCAACTTCTAGGGCATTACAAGTCTACTCATAATCCAAAATAAATTAAACATTTTACTTAACACCTCCACGAAACAACCTTGAATATGAAACCAATAACACTTTTACTCAAGATTTCATATTTTGGAGTTGTTGGAATAGACAAATTTCTATTTTGAGACTTATAGCTCTAATTGTTATCAAAAATCACTTTTGAAAAACTTTATAAAAAACCTCAAAATTGTTAAACCATTCCATTGTCACGCCTCGGGAGGGTACCCTTGGCGTGGTCGGCACTCAAAGACTATTGCTAGCCCCCAAGCGAACCATTTGGCCTCATCACATTCATTTAATCACAACTAACAAGGTAGAGATGAATGATCAATAAATACTTAATGGAAGGCAATAATGATATTATAATCAAATGCCAAAGGCCAAGCAATATAGCAATCCAACTGAGTAAGACTAGTAGGAAAGACACTAGCCAAAAACATAATCTAATCACAACTCAATAGTCTAGTCTATGAAGCCTCCATCCATCGACAAAATTGGTATCAATGATAGATCCATAGCACCTTAAAATAGAATAAAATAAGTCTAAATTCAAATCTAGAAAAGAACATGATATCCTCCAAAGTATGGGAGGGCTCACCAATCAGCTGAAAGTAAGTAGTTCCTCAATAGGGCGCATGTTGATGACCGCTAGTACTGTCTCTGCATCATAAAAAGATGCAGGCCCAAATAAACGTCAGTACGTGAAATGTACGATTATGTAAAATGACAGAAAGAAACATGTAAAGGAAGAATACCATCAACTCAAATAACTCAAGTATGAATGCAATTTAGACAATAACCACTCATATACCATCTAATTCAATCCACTTAGAGTACTACCAAGACCGACATGGAGTTCTTTTTAATCGACAACCATCATCTATGAGCCGGTGATGATACAAGGCAGCGATATCATTGCCACATCCATCCAATACCTTTCCAGGGTAAAGGAAATCCCATCAGTGGATCCAAAATCAGTAACATCAAGTCCTCTTTTTGGGACAATAGGAAACATCTAATTTTACGGTTCAATCCTCTCCTACGCCAGCTACGTAGTTATTGCATTTGAGTTGGACTTACTCTTACTGAAGTATTTGGTGCCCAATACTCCTCCTAAGACTCAACATGCTCATGAGACATCAACCCTATGGTTAACTCATTCAATTAGTCTAACAGGACGTTTGTCAATTCAATTCATCACAATAACTATCAACTCTTTGATTAGGAACATTCTTTTAGGATATAGCTCATTAACTCATAAAGACCCTCTATCATCCATCAATCCAACATCACAGTATTCGAAAAACAAGAGTGGGGCTAAAACATTTAGGAACTCTATAAACTCTTTAAGCTCAAATTATACTCATGCATACCCATTTAAGTGCAATGTGTAAAAATAACAAGAATTTTTTCTAGGGTTCATATAGAAAAGTAAAATCATCTATTTCATGTATTTAATTTATAGAAATTACTATTCATGCAAAATTATACAGGAATACATTAAGATTTAAGAAAAACCTTCAAGAAACATCCATGGAAAACTCAATTCATTCACAACTCCAACAGTTTGGGTTATGGGGCACATGGAAGGACAAAATCCATATTCTAGTTAGCCTTACATACCTAAAATATTTTGGGTCATGGAATGGCTTGGAAGAACTCACATGATCCTCTTCAAACCCTAGCTTTTTTTCCCTTGAAACCTTGCTCTAAGTTGGAGAAGGTGTTTTAACGTAATACGACTAATTAGATGTGTTTTAGGATTTATTTAGGTTTAAAAATGTCAAGTTAAAGCTTTGAAAGGGTGAGAAAACACCAAAATAACACTTCTTAAAAAGCTGTCGAAGTCGCCTATAGGCTAACCTATTGCCCGTAGAAAATTTCATGGCCCGTAATAACCAATCTCTAAACTTTTGTGCAAATTTCGAGGTCTTTGGATCGATTCCACGAGCCCAAACTATGGCCCGTAGAAGAACTTACGACCCGTAGGTGCGTCCGTCAAGTTGGGGGCTCAAAAATGGATTTTCAAGAATTTTTCCCATGAGTTAGTAGATGGGATGTAACTCAAATCACGGCCCGTAAGTCATCTTGTAAGTACACTCTCCACTGACAGTCTGTAGTAAAATGGTCATAACTTTTTACTCCAAACTCCAAATGAGGTGAAATCAGTGGTGTTGGAAAGCTAATTCAAAGACCTTTCATTTGGTAGGTCATAGGCCACCTAATTGGTTATGTACTAAGAGTTATGTTCATTTAAAGTTGACCATTAATCTAATGCGAGAAACCCAATTGACAAGAAAGTTTGGCCTCGGCTAAGTACTAGAGGTCTCTTATAACCCTAATCAACTTCCCACATATAAAAATGAAGCTTGAAACATAGGTACATGTAAGAATATAGTTATGAGGTGTCACATCCATAAAACTCCAAAATCAAATCTACAAACTGATCAAACATGACTTGAAGTAACTATCGAAAGGAAAAAACCTATATTTTTTGAAATTTTCATGAATGACCGTCACGGTGAATGCACTACAGCTAAAATGACCTGCATCATTTATATTCTCCATGACATTGGAGTTTGTCTTAAGACAGTGCCTAACTTATTTTGTGACAATTTGAGTGCTCTATATATGACAACAAATCCAGTCATGAATGTTAGGACCAAACATGTGGAAATAGACTACCATTTTGTTCGAGAAAAGGTAACCAGAGGACAACAACTCACATAGTTTATAAGGTCCAAGGATTAGCCAGTTGACATCCACACAAGGCTTTGACAAAACAGCTGTGTGTTGGTTTTTGAAGCAAGCCATGAATTAGTTACATAATTTAGTAGTAACTCTACTAGTTTAGTTCTTATAGCAATCTTAAGTCATAGCATTTGTTGCATAGCTAGAATAAAACTCTCATTTTATCTGTATTAGTTGTACTAGGCTGCTAACTCGCCTGTAAATTAATAGGAGCATATGTTATCTCGATTAATATCAATAATATAATCAATTTTCTTTTTAAACCACGTGAGATTCTTCACTAGTGAGTGATAATTTATGTATGAAATTCATACTTTCGATATTTTAGGTATGAAATAAAAAAAAAAAAGGAATAGTTTAAATATGTTTTTGACACTTCACTCTTTGATCTCCAAATAAATCAAATTTAGAAAATTTCAGAACTCGAGGAATCAAAATTTTGAATATTATGTTTTACAGTTTTAGTACCAAGTCAATGAGTACTTGATGATCTTATACAAATTAATTGATTTTCCTTGTTTATTTTATGATTAGCTGGGGTAAATTCCCAAAAAGATACTACTCCCTCCGTTTAGAAAATAATGACATAATTTGACTTGGAAGTGTAAGAAAGTAAAGAGGTCTTTTCTGTAGTCTTAAATTAAAGTTATATATGTTAAATATACTAAATGCCCTTTAATTTTGTGGTCTGAAACATGCCACATGGAAAAAGTTGAAATTAAAGTTTTGCAAAAAAAAGCGATCATTTTTTTTAAACAGAACAGAAAAACAAAAATAGGTCAATTTTTTTTTTAAAAATGGGGAGAGTATTTTATTTTACACCTTTAGGACTGATCTAGGGAAAACATTAACCAAAGTAGAAAAGAAAGAATGTGCACGTATTTTTTTGGATTAGACTAAAATCAATTGGTGTTGTGGCGAATTTAAAGAAGAAACAAAGAGACAATAATTAAGGGTCCGAAACAGTACCCGACAAAAGCTTGTTTCTAGAAATTAAAAGTAGTCTCCTTTAGAATTTTTTTAATTTATTCAGATGGTGAAAGATAAAGGCGAAAGGCAAAAGTTGTAAAGGCAATTGAATAATGTATGCTAGAGCAAATTTCGGTCAAGAAAATGAATAGAGAGAGAAGTGGAATGCTAGTCCGTTGAATATTTTGTAATGGAGTCAAAAACATTCATTGTATTGTACGAAAATTTAGAGCACAAGAATATAAGTTTCTTGTAATTGTATTGTTCAGTATTTCATCCCCTTAAAATAATTATGTCTTAACTTTTATTTAAAGGCTACTAACTGCTATCTATGTCGAAATATTGTAAACAGTGTCAGCTAATATTCTTCTATTACAATCAAAATATTTTATAAGCATATCTTGCATATTCATTCTTTTGTCCCCTTTGTCACATCATTTAATTCTCTAGTTACATGTCATCGAATCATTGGGCCAGGGGCGTCTTGTCAGTCGAGGCAATCATGATTGCTCCATTTATAAATACTCCATTTGGTACCCTTTATATATATATATCATTCTTATTATAAATAAATGATCCTTAAAATATATCATTTCACAAAATTAATGCATAAATGACATTGTTCTTCCTATTTTACTCTTAATAGTTAATGATCTTAAAAGAGATATATTTAATCAACTAGAAGAACTAAAAAAAAATAATAATTAATGTACATTAAATAATGACAAAATAGTAAAGTTGTTTTTTTTCTTAATGCAAGTGTCATCACAAAAAGTGACATATAAAAGGAAATAGAGGAAATAGTTCTGTAGCTCACCTTAATTACTGATTTGTACGACTAATTCACAATCTTCTGTGAGATGTAATTTGAAAAAAGAATGTAGGTCTTTCTTATTGCAAAGTAGTGTAAAAAATCCCTATAATGTCATTGTGCACAAGTAATATATATATGCATTATCTCAAATTTAAATCATTAATTGAATGTTTCCTAATAAATATTAATGTTATAAAAATTATTTTTATTGAGATTCAAACTCTCAACGTAAACAAAATCAGAGGAGGATTGAAAAAAAATTCTCTCTAAGACCTAAAGCCCTCAAAACCCTAGTTTTATCGGAAGATGGCCAATATGGCCGGTGGGCAGCCAGCAACGATGGCTGCTGGACCACCAGATGATGGGAACGCGCCTCGTCAAGAAGGGAAGAGAAGTTATGCGGATGTACTGCACCCTCAGAAGGTGCAACAGGGCTCGGTTCCAGTGAAGCCAATCACGTATCTACATGGGGAGCCGAGAGTGATTTGGGAGGAGGAGGATGTATCACAGATGATTGTCAATGAACAATTACAATTTGCAGTGATAGGAAAATTCTCCTATGGATGGCCAAATATACATGATTTAAGGAGATTAATACCCTTACAATGCGAGCTTAAAGGGGAAGTAAATATTGGGCTTTTAAATAATAGATACATTCTTATCAGGGCATCACGCATGGAAGATGATGTACATCTATTGTCTAAACCAATTTTTTATATTGCTCACAAAAATTGGAACTACCCCATGCCAACATTGAAGTGGGAACCCATGTTTGACCCGGCAGCAGAGACGACCATTGCAATAGCCTGGATTTTATTCCCATCGTTGCTCTAAACATTTTTGGTAGAGAAGCCATATTCTCACTTGCAGCAGCAGTTGACAAACCTTTGCAGGTAGATATGGCCATCACTAACAAAACTAGACCCAGTTGTGCAAGAGTGAAAGGTGGAGATGGATATGTTAAAGGAATTACCAAGGAGGATTAATGTGGGCACAAAGAAGAAGACTGGAGATGTTGTATCTAAGTGGATACAAATAAAATATGATTATTTACCCAAGTATTGCCATACTTGTAAGCTACAGGGCCACAATGAAGATGATTGTTATGTGCTTCATCCGGAGTTGTTTGATGGAGCTAAGAGAAAACAGGATGATAAGAATCTTAGCAAAGATAAGGAGGACAAGACCAAGGAAGGTAATAGCAATGCCAAGAAAGAGGAGGAAGTGCAAAAAGATAAAGGGGGGAAGGACAATAAGGGAAGGGGTATGAATAAGGAGGTGATCACTAAATGGGATCCCAAACCCAAGGTGGATCCTCTAAATACCTCAAATCAATTTCAACTGCTAGAAGGGCATAAAGAGGACGACACACTTCATACAGCGGAGACAACACAAGGTCAGAAGGCAGAACTGAACCAGCAGGACAATCAAAATAGGTCCAACACTAAGAAGTGGGATGAGGAGAATTTTAGGCAGGAAGGTTGGGAGCAGAAAGATTTACAGTAGAAGAATGGGGATGGGATTGATACAGGGGATAATGCCAGCAGTCTAACAAAGTCAATTCAAACCCCAATACAGGTGATCCATGACAAGCCAGTGGAAGGTAAGGGGGAGGTAAATGCCAGTAACAAAATTATAGTTAGTGAATAAGACAATTAGTCCACAGTAAGGAAAAATACTATCACGTAGGGGGAGAGTGTAGTGGATATAGACAATGAAGGAGAGGAGATACATTCACATACCCAAGCCACATTCGTTGATAAGGGGAAAGAGGAACATAGTTAGAGCAGTACCAATCAGGGGGACAATAGTGAGGACACACACGCACAATTGAAGGACGAAGTGGGAGATGAAGGTGACACAGAGGAGGATCTACAACAAAACATTAAAGAGGTATCGAAGAGTGGGGACCTATCACCTCAGAGTGTCATGGAGCTGAATAAGGTTAAAAGGAAAGGCAGACCCGCTACATCAAAAAATAGTCAAGTACAAACAAGGAGTACATCACTACGACCATCAAGAAGCAAATAATGATGTACAACATTATGTTTTGGAATATTAGATCAGTACATTCTCAAAATGCTTTTGAGAAGTGATTGATCTAAATGTGAGACATCATTACTCATTTATTGTCCTTTTTGAACCTTTTAGGGGGCCCCAAGAGATAGACAATTACAGAAGGAGAATAAGAATGGAGAATGCTAAGGTGAATTGTTCAGGGAAGATATGGCTATTTTAGAATGATGATTGGGCAGGGGAGATCATCTCTGACACTATCCAACAAATCTCTGTTAAGTTCACACATTTGACAACACACAACAACAAGTACAGATCACATCTGTCTATGCAAGGTGTAATGCATTAGAGAGACTTGAATTATAGGAGGACATTATATGGGTGGCTGAAGCTTATACTATACCATGGCTTGTGGGGGGTTGATTTTAATGTGATCCTATCGGGTAGTGACAAGCTTTGGGGACTCCCAGTTAGCCAGGTAGAAACTGCTGACTTCTCACAGTGTGTGCGTGATGTAGGGCTTACAGAACTGCCATTCTCTGGTAGTCTATACACATGGTGGAATGGTAGAATAGGTGATGACAGCATCTTTGAGAGGTTTGATAGGGTGTTTGGCAATGATATTTTCTAGTCTGTCTATAATCAAAGTAAGGTGAACCATCTAATCAGGAATGAATCAGGCCATGCTCCACTACATGTGAGTTGTAGATCTGGGAAAGCCACAATAAAGAAGCCTTTCAAGTTTCTTAACTTCTGGTGCATTCATCACTCTTTTGAGGAGGTGGTCAAGAAAGCTTGGGAGGTACCTATGGAGGGGAGACCATTCAGGGTTTTACAGGAGAAGATAAATAGGGTGAAGAGGAACCTGGGGCCATGGAGAAAAACAACTTTTGGCAATGTTTTTCAGCAAGTTGCCACTATGAAAGATGTGGTAAAGGTAAAAGAGATGCATTTAGAGCTGGATCCTTCAGAGGAAAATAGGCTGAACTGAGGAAGTTGGTGGATCAGCTAAGAAGATTTCAGAAATATGAAGAGAAAATCTGGAAGCAAAAGGCAAGCATGCATTGGTTTAAAGAAGGGGATAGAAACACTAAGTTTTTCCATGATCATGTGAAGAGAAAAAGGAAAAATCTGTGGATTCAGAATATTGAAGATGACTAAGGAAATGTATTGACTTCAGACCAGGATATTGGTAGGGAAGCAGTCAGTATCTTCTAACAACAATTTATACAGGAGGAGCATCAACAGTCCTTTGATCCTCTAGACTGCTTACCAAATATTCTTATACAAGAAGACAGAAATACCATGGAAAGATGTCCTGATGAAGCAGAGATTAAGGAAGTTGTATTTGACCTTAACAAGAACAGTGCAAGTAGAATAAATAGTTTTTCAGGTGCATTTTTTCAAACCTGGTGGGACATAGCCAAACAGGAAGTGATTCAAGCAGTGTTGTTGTTCTTTTGTGGGGATGAGTTACCAAGGTACATCACCCATATGACTTTGGTCCTAGTACCAAAGAAGGAGGTGATAAGAACCTTTGGAGACTTAAGGCCAATAAGCTTAAATACTTTCATGAATAAGGTGATTTCAAAGGTGCGACAAGGTAGAATAGACAAGGTTTTGCACAAAATTATATCCTTCAATCAAACTGGGTTTATGAAGGGGAGGAGTATTTCAGAAAATATGCTACTGGCTCAAGAAATAGTGAGGGATGTCAACAAAAGGGCTAAGCATGTTAATGTGATGGTCAAACTAGATATGGCAAAGGCGTATGACAGAGTATCTTGGATATTCCTAACCAAGGTCATGAGGAAGTTTGGATTTGGGGAGAGAACAATTGACATGGAGTGGAGAATACTGTCAAATAATGGGTATTCCATCCTTATTAATGGACAGCCTCATGGCTTTTTCCCTTCAACAAGGGGGTAAAATAAGGAGACCCTCTTTCCACTATACTCTTTATCATTGGGGCAGAGGTTCTATCCAGATCATTAAGCATGCTGAATGGGGAGGACAGTTTCATTGGATATGGGTTAACTAGATGGAGTGAGAAAATTAGTCATCTGTCTTATGCAGATGATACAATTCTCTTCTATTCTGCCAACAAAAAATCAGTTAAAAGGATGATGTAGGTTCTAAGGAGTTATGAAGAAATTTCTAGTCAGTTGATAAATTTGACCAAAAGCTTCTTCTATTTACATGATAAAGTCCCGATTGCAGTGACTCAGAAACTAAGGAGATAGATTGCCATTGGCACGGAATATTCCCTTTTACATATTTGGGGTGTCCAATATTCGATGGCAGAAAGAACAAGATATACTTTGAGGGATTAATTAAAAAGGTGATTAGCAGGATTCACTCTTGGAAGACCAAACTATTGTCAGCATAGGAAAGTATACCTTGGTCAAACATGTACTACAATCCCTTCGAATATATTAGTTGTTTGTGATGAACCCTCCAAAAGGAATAATTGACCTCGTTCAGTCGATTATTGCTAAATTCTTTTGGAGCAATAATGGTGAAACAAAAGGTAAACACTAGGTGGCATGGGACACCCTATGTTTTCCAAAGGAAGAAGGTGGCATTGGACTCAAGTCATTACATCACATTGTGGATGCCCTGTTTGCTAAAATATGGTGGAACTTCAGGACTAACACTAGGTCATTATAGGGCACATATATGTGGAATAAGTATTGTAAGAGGCATCACCCTGTTATTGAAACTGGGTTTGGTGCTTCTCATGTTTGGAGAAAGATGGTACAGATTAGAGAGGTGGTAGAACATAACATTTGATGTCAACTAAAGGCTGGAAGCTTCAGTTTCTGGTTTGATAACTGGACTAAGCTGTGGGCCTTATACTTTATTGAAATTATTCAGAGGAGGAAGTGGAGATTAAAGATTTTGTATTGAGGGGAGGCTGGGATAGACAGAAGCTGGAGTCATGTCTATCAGATCCAGATATTGTGGATTATATTTGTGAAAAGGTGAAGCCACCTAATATAGAAGAAGTTCTTGACAAGGCCTGGTGGATGAACAGTAACTCAGGATTATATTTGTGAAAAGGTGAACCCATCTAATATAAAATGAGATAGATAAGCAATTATGGGTTAAAGGGATTCCTTTCAAAATTAATTTATTCTTTTGGAAGGCTTGGAAGGGAAGAATTGCAACATAAGACAACTTGAAAAGGATGGGTATTTGTTTGGCTTCACAGTGTCAATGTTGTGAAGGAGGGCTACAGGAAACTATGAAGCATATACTCTTCACAGCACAGTAACCAGGATGATATAAAAGTTTTTTGCCAGACCTGCTGGTATCACAGTAGAGGGAGTTAATCACCAATCAATGATTAAGGAGTGGTAGAGTAGAGGGGATTCACAGAGGCTTCAACAGGTGTATAATGGATTTCCAGCACTAATTTGCTGGGAACTTTGGAAGAGAAGAAATAATAGAAGACATGGGGGAGACACTACCTATAGTGCCATGATACACAATATTTTGGCTAATATATATTATCTGTTTAGTACCTTATATCCTAACATGAGGATAATGCACCTAAATTGGGATGGTGTGATTAAGGTACTAGGTGAGCTTAAACCAAGGATATATCATTTGGTTGTAAGATGGGCCCTAACATCTATGGGACATAAAAAATGTAACACAGATGGAACTAGTAGAGGGAATCCAGGGCCTAGTTCCTATGGATTCTGTAAGCAGGAATAAGTGGTTACATGACCAATATTCAAGCAGAGGCTATAGCAATTTCGGAAGCTCTTAGATATTGGGAGTCAGAGAAGCAACCTACAAAGACTTTGGAAAAAGACTTATTATTTATGCTTAACATCATTAAAAGAAATTGAAAGTTTCTCTGGGAAATCATTGAAATTATGGAGGAAATACAGCATCATATACAACAACAGCCTATTCACATACAACATATATATAGGGAAGGGAATCATTTAGCGAATTTCATTGTTAATTAGGCTGCAGATGATGCCACAATCCTAATATATACACAATTTCAATAGTTGCCAAAATCGTTAAGCAAATATTGAACACCGATAAAGCCCAAATACCTATGATCAGGATTAAATCTAAACCTATCAAAGTGCAGCAGATCTAAACATCAGATACAAAGTCAGGTTTGTTAAGTTCATGCATATCAGTGGCAGTAATACCAGCATAAGTGCTTCTATACAAAAAGGGAGCATGACAGGCTACAAAAAATCTGATATAAACAGTCGCGCTATGTTTTTAAATATAGGGGTCAGGCTGCGTACATCCGACCCCCCCTTACCCCGCAATGGGCGGGAGCCTCTGAGGCATTGGGGTATTGTTGTTGAAACATGCGGCAAGGGCTAGGTGAAGTGTTCAACTTGGACGACCATATTCCATGCCAAGTCAAAAGTGAAGTGCTACCCACCACCAAGCGAAGAAGAAAGACCAAGCATCTGCAAGAAAAGGGAGTCATCGATACAAGACGGGGAGAGGACAAAGGTAAAGAAACAACTGTAACACACCACACCTTACAATACTAGTACAATGCAAATGAAAAATGATATGATTTGGACCAATTGACGCTAAATTTTAAAAGTGCTTGAATCTCGTGTTAATGGGCTATATGTGCGTTTAACGCTTAAGAGGGTCGAGTGAATACATGTTTTGTGTCGAATTAAGGAGATTACGGCCTTAAATGAAGTAAAATAATTGAGGTGCTTGTAGGACTTAGTAAGCAAGTAGGTGAGTCACCTACTTGCTTAGCTTAAGTTGGTTAGTTAAACGGAGACGAGGCTCGATGTCGAATTTGTCTAGGTTCGATTATGAATAAAGTCCATGTTAAGGGTGTAACTTTGGCCCATGTTTTAATATCATAGATGACCATATGATCAGCCAAATGAGAATATTAAAAAGGGCCCAAAGACAATGCAAAAGACTTAACAAATTGGGCCCAAACTAAGTGAACTGCTTCTTGGTGTTTGTTTTGCTCTCATTTAAGGAGGTGAAAGGCGAGCTTTACAACCTCACAAAGGTCCCTAAAGGAGCTCTAAATCTTGTCTTTGAAGGTAAGTAAACTTACTTATGCACATAGTGTGGTTTGTTCATCAAAACCAAAGAGACAAGTTAATCTTACCTATGCTGAAATTTCTGGACATATTGTGTACTAAAGATTCTTGTGCCATTTTCTTGTTAATTAAGAGGCTTTTCTCTTGTTGAATAGATTTATTATGAAGTATTACTTATGTATTAAACAACGGTTGGTGTTGCAGCAATGTAAAATGGTTAATTAACTACTTTTACAGCCCATAAAGTGAGTCGTTATATGATATCGCAATTATGTGCTTCGTATGAACTTGTGGACTGTTGGGGAGAAAGCTGTTGCTTCACATTTTTAATAACCTATTTGTTACTGTGATGAAGCTGGTTATATGTATAAATGTTGCTGGAACAATTAGGTTAAGGTTGGAATCGATTTGGAATTGTTAAAGTCGAAAGGTTGCGAAGGGAGGTAACGTTATGCTGTCCATTTTTAGATTGTATGGAATTGTGATGTGTTGTGCCTTGTGGGCTGTTGTAAGGATGTTATGGACTTCGAATAGGCTGTACATGATGTGTACATGTTAATGTATATGAGAAAATACGATTAAGGAGCGAAAAGGTTGAAGGAGCATGCTAGGGTTTATAATTGCCTTTTGCTGTCCGTGTGTTGTTTTGTTATGCAATTGGGCTTCTAAGGTGTGTATATTGGCTGCTAATACTAGATTTATCACCTATTATGTTGTAGATAACTGTTTAAAGGAAGGGAAGGTTGTTTTGAAAAGTAAAGAGGTCCGACGACGAGATATGTAAGGTTACTTGATTCCGTATCGTTTGGCATGAAACATGGATACTTCCTTGGCACATAAAGGCATCTACCAACTCCGACACAACTATTAACCGTGTCTCCACTCCTTCATATATTTACATGCTTCCATATATAGTCATCTTCAAATCTGCATATATACATGAATACCAAGTTACATGAGTTCCGGTTACA